>JAURVB010013604.1:0-80363 GCA_033002965.1 Piper betle | reverse complement strand
TTCAAATTGGAGAATCTTCTAATCAAGAACAAAATTATTTAAATGTTATAGAACAAACTATAACTAGGAAATATGTAATTAGAATAAAGATAATCATAGAAAAGGAATTTAGTTTAGAAACTTTGGCATTAGTAGATACGGGAGCAGATAGGAATATAATCTAAGAAGGTTTAATTCCTACTAAATATTATAAGAAAACTACACAGACTTTATCTGCAGCAAATGAAGAACAATTACAAGTTAAATATAAACTTTCTAATTCAGTAGTTTGTATTAGTGATGTTTGTATGTATTTAACATTTATCTTAGTAAAGAACATAGGATCTAAAGTAATTTTAAGAAATCAAGTTACAGCATTAATAGAACCTTTCTTTATAGATGATTTTGGAATACGTACTCATATAAAAGGAAAAGATGTTACTTTTAAACTTGAATTTCCTAAAAGACAATCTTTTATCTCAAGAATGAAAAATAAACATAAAAATAAAATAAATCATAAGGACGACCTTACTACTTATCGACACTGAGACAATTAGCATAGCAATTAAAATCCTGCGAGACCAAACTAAGGATTGATAGCATGAGTCACCATCGTCATCTCTTTTTATTTTTGGTTTCTCTCATGTCAATTAGCATAACAATTAAAATCACTTTGTTTAAAAAAATATTTGAATAAAGAAATATTATATTACAATGAGAAAATTCAAAAATGAGATTAATGTGAAATCTATAGCTAGGTGTGTGTAAAACAAACTATTAAAAGTTCATCATGTGTCGTTCTATTTGAGGCCCACGTAGGTGAGTGCAAGGAATAAGCAAGTTGATTATGGAATGTTCAACAAATAAGCCAACATGAACTGATTTAAAGAATTATTTGGATGAACCAACTATTATTTTTGTAGATGGAGTAGATAAACAATTTGATTTATTATCACAATAGAAATTGAACATAGTAAAATATCCTATTTAGGAAAAAATGCTCAAGATGTTTTACCAATTTTTATGTCAATCGTTGCTTTTAAATCGGCATTTATTATTAGAGAACAAACAATTGGCTTAACTAAGAATAGTTTGGTCTTAAAAATACTTGAAGCTTTGATATGTGGCCAAAATTAATTGAGAAGTGAATATGAATGTAATTCATATTTTATATCCATGCATTTTCTTTTTTGGTAGAAATTGAACATAATCAAATATCCTATTTTAGGAAAAATTAATCAAAATGTTTTACGTATTCTTATGTCAATCATCGCTTTCAAATCGGCATTTATCATTAAAGAACAAACAATTGGCTCAACTAAGAATAATTGAATCCTAAAGATACTTTAAGCTTTGATATGTGCCCAAAATTAGTTGAGGAGTGACTATGTAGGTAATTTATATTGTATATCCATGCATTTTTTTTAATATTTTTTAACATATGTTCTTCTCTTGGTAATATATTTTTTACTTGTAGAAAAACAATCAAGTACATTATAAAATTTATTTGAAATAATGAATATTGAAGAATGAGAAAATATTGATGATTGTGTTGATATAGTATTCCAACATTTTCATGACTATAATGAGCATGTGAGAATATTATATTTAGTTTTTACTCTTTAAATATTTGTAAAATATTTCTACAAAGTAATTAACTCTTTTGTATATTCTTTTATGTAGGTGAGGTGAAGAATCAACTACTATAATATTTTGTCTTAGAAGTATATATAATTTTGGACTATATTTTAATGTCAAAGATTATTTTAAAGCTTCTATACATTGATTATCCGTTAGTTTGAGCTTGAAAATGTACAAAAGATAAATTTTAAAAATTTAGTAAATTATGGTACTAATTGAGAGCATTTTAACTATATAGTAAGTAATTTGATATGATTGGTAATGTGAATGTAATGTTCTCAATTCATAAACATGAGGATGACTTTTATCTTTGTTCCTATGTAAGCCATTTTGAGTTATTTTAGACATTAAATATCAATTTTATGTATGAATTCAACTAATTTTAATGTATATCATGATTTGAAATTTTCATAAAATATAATATTAGCCTCACAAATGTTGAAGGCATTATGTTATTAATATTAAATATTGGAAACTCGGTCGGACAAAAGAATGTCCATATTTAGTTCATTTTTATTTAGTCGAATTTGGTCAATCAAATTCGGTTGGACATATTTTGGACTTTGGTCAAACTCAGTAATTCGGACGTCTACACCCACCCCTAGTAACAGTGGTTAATCGAGGCCAGATCCTACTGTTTCGTGCATGTTGAATCGATCTAACCGGTTTTGGTTCAATCATATTGGAAAAGAAAAATTGTTTGAAGAAAAATTACATTCCCTGCAAGGGGCATTTTGGACATATCATTGATGATATTTGAAGACTTGCAAGTGGACAAATTGACACATTTAAATTCCATGCTATCGAATGCGTCAAAATTTACTACTCATTGTAAAGTGTAATATCAAAAGAAGAAATATTGGATTCGCGAATACTAATCTCATTGTAAACTGATTTAGGGATTCAAGTTAAACTCGAAGAAACCACGTAAAAAATCTCGTGTGTTATTTCTCGCTTGGGGAACTTTATTTTTATTTTTATTGCTTGGTGTCTTTGTTCGGCGTCAAGATCGAAAAAATTTTAGCTCCTCCAGGGAGCGACGCTGGTGGAGACGCTCCACCGTATATTCCTAGGATGATCGACGGTGGAGATGCACGACGTCTCCACCAGCGTCACTCCTGGGCGGAACTAAATGTGGCTCATCGAGATCTCGTCCTCGATTAGCATGTTAGACATTTCATTTAAATTGCCCTAGTTCTCTGTACTTCTTGATTTCTTATGTTAGAATTTAAGTGAGAAGGTTGAATCCCGAAATATTTTTCATAAAACACAGAAATCTCCGCTTTCACATCCTTATTTTGTTTATTAGAATCTCGTTTAGTTTTCGACACGCTCTGTAGTATGGTTTTGATGTGATGTGTGGAGTGTTTAATTTTTTGTTTTGCATGCTATGTCATTTGCTGCATCTAGGACTATTTGCACATCCTTGCATTCACGCATCATAGGCGATGAGTAGTGGTTTGCATTTGTTGGGACATGCGAAGTCAAACTTGCCACGGTAAGATGAGGAACTCTTCGCAGAACCGTTACGGACCTTAGCTTGATTTATTGTTTGACTTACTTATGTTTTCATATCATATGACATAGCTAGTGTATTTTATTGGATTTCACTAATGATGGTTTGTAAAACCAATGACCTGAGTCACGATTTTATAGTGAGAATCAGTCAATTCGATCGTCATTTTTAGTCATGTCAATTTTAGAACATGCGTACTAAATCGAGGCCAATCATGTGTATGAGCCATGCAGGTCATGTATGTATACCTAAGTATATGATGATAACGCCATGATTATAGCAAAAAAGAATGAGTTATCAGGATATATGAAAGTATGTCAATGTATTTTTGTTTATTTATTTATTTATTTATATATATGATGGATCGTCGAATTAGTTTTAGGTTGTTTACCTTGTTAGGACACATTATTTATTCATTTGGGTGGGTTAATAGGTCTAGAACATGTTATTTTATTTTATAGAGCATATTCTTTCTTTTTTTTGAATTTTTTTGTATTTATTTTATATTTATTTAGAATTTATTTCGTACTAACTTGTGTGAGGAGTGAGTAAAGTTTTATTAGGAAATTGCCACCGAACCATCTCTTTTTGTTCCCCAACTCTATTTTTCCTCTCGAGGCTTTGTAGCGCACCCTCTGCCAGCGACCTCGTCACCGACAGCACCACTACTGGCCAAAGTTGCCATCGGCCAATGCCGTTGCCACCGCCTCATCCCCACCTCCCTTCCTTCCCCCTCTCCCTACCCTTTTCTTCTTGTTTTCCTTCCCAATCACCCACTGCCGCGCACCTTACATGCGTCGCTGCCGGCCACCAACCTCGGCGACGACCTCCGGCAACCCTCCCTATCCTCTTACCCCTCCTTCCTGGCCCTTCCCCGGGCCTGGACAGCACATGCACGGTGACCCAAGCCCACCACTTTGCATGTGCGGTCGGAGGCCATTAGTGCCACCACCCGCCGGTTGCGCGCCACCACCACCCTCGTCGTCAACCAAACCACCCCTACCCCATACTGGCCATACAAGTCCCTTTTGGCCGTCACCCTTCCTAGCCACTTTGCTCTATTTTTGGAGCACCACCAGCCGGTGCCGACTGCGTCCTGTCATCTCTGGCCATCCTCGGCCCTCTCTCTCATTGTTGTTGACGTGGTCCGACCCCATGCCACTATTGGGGACAACGAAAGGCGCTATCTTGATGGGTTTACCAGGAGATCTTCCGCTGCATGATGCTAGGCCGCCATCGGCGACCATCGCAACTTCCGGCCAAGTACCCCTTGGCCTAGTCTGCCCCCTCCTCAACCTACCCCAACCAAAGTTGTGCCCTATCTACTCCTCTCGGCGTCCTTCATCCTCACAGCAGCACCATAGAATAGTTGTTGATTGTGGTGTTTCCATTATATTTAGAATGATGTGATGAAATATAATGCATGATGATGTGATATGATATGATATTTGCTTTAATAAAAAATATATAATGATGACATGTTAATATATATATATATATATATATATATATTAGTAAATATATTGTGATATTGAATATATATAACAAGTGGCTCAAGACCCAAAATTAATGAGAAATATGAATAGAATGCACGGGTGGGTCGAGTCCCAAGATTCAGAATGCCTTACATAGTAAATTAGAATTTTGTGTGAATAACAATGCCTAATATAATTATATATGTTTGTACATGTTGATTTAACAGAGCGACCCCTAATTGCACTTTTAGGAGAGACTCTATTATTACGCTCGTTGCTAACACATTTTCTTGTATTTTTGTAGGTGTGCTATCATGGCGTTGGCGTTGACCTTATGTGTTGTTGTATTTGTTGTGTTTTGTTTTCATTTTTGTTGTAACACTCCGATTCCAGTTTACTTAAGACCCAGATTAGAAATGTTACAATCCAGTTAAGTCATGTCTAATCAATTAATCTGCAAGACTCAAACGATAAACGGACCGAATCAAAGCGCTTGGCATCTCGAAAAAGGGAGACACATCATAATACATCATACATGAACACACATCAAACACAGGCAAAAGAACAAAAGAAAACAACAACATGCTGAGCTTTAGTGTGTGTAGCATCTATATGTCCTTCCACTAAAGCCAACCAAAGAGATAGAAACACAAGACCTAGATATATAATAGGAAAAACGCCAACAATGGGTATAACTAGTACAAACTAGCAAGTGAAATATGATGTTCCACGAAGAAGGAAAAATATATATAATCTCCATGGGAACACTCAAACGACATATACTGAAGAGCCATCAAGTTGTGGGCTTCATAATAACTCGAACTAAACTGGTTTTGTGTCACTCTCATCAATAACTGTCCCACTCTAGGGAAAAAGCATATAAGTTAAACCCTTTCCAAACCTCCATATAATACTTGACCCAAAACATAAAGGTCGAGCACTCTTAGGCAATCAACTTTAGTACCGTTTGATACCAAAAGTCTAAATATGTGTTGTACACAATAGTACCCGTCTACTCTATGCCTCTCCAGGTGTGAGGAAGCTTAAGATGTAGAGATATTAGGATCCTTCGTGAATAGAGTAACCCTCTCACTAATCTAGAGCCCGTTGCGACCTGCGAATGCACCCGCTCACGGTACATGCAAGGTCAAATTCACCAACACTTGTCTCACTAGACTTGCTAAATCATATAGGTAAGCCTGAAGGCAACATGAGGTGGAGATAAATTCAAAAACAATATGAGATCTCATTATCGAGGGTTATTAATCACGAAAGTAAAATATATCTAAATTGCCTGTGTTGAGTAGGGTCCGATAAAACAGCCCCTTTACAACTAAACGTGAGTAAAATCAACACATACACAAGCAAGTAAGAAAATAAATAAATAAATTTATAAATAAATAAATGGATAATTAATTAAGTAAATAAATGAATAAATAATTAATGACAATTAACCAAGAATAATATTAATATAAATATCAAATATACAAATACACGACTAAATACGAATAAATAATAGCGTGAGCAAGCAAATAAATAAATAAATAATACAAATATGAACAAAAATAATGTCAACAAATAAATACATCATCAATAATAATAAATAATTATACAAGCATTCATCATAATTGACAAATATTGTCCCACCGTCATTTGTCCTTGCTTAAGCACTGAAATTCCTTTTCTTTCCTCTTTTTAACATCTGAAGGAAAGTACTTTCCGTCAAACTCTGCCATGAATTCATCCCATGTGACATTCTGTGGTTTCTTACGGGAAAGGTGGAGTTCATTACTAAATCCAACCATATCCTGGCTTCATCCTGCAAACGAGATTCATAGGAAAGCTTCCTGTGCATCTAGCTTTCCTAGGAATGGGCGTCCTCCATTCCTCACAAATCATTCATACTGCCATAATTTGAGATTCCTTTCATCTTCTAATCTATCAGATCCTTATCCTAGTTTGAACTGATGAAGCATCGACACTATCCCTACTAGGGCACTATGTAATCTTGCAACACCACTACCACATATCATCTACTGCGTGCTCCATGTGGTCCACTGTCATTTGTACCCATCCCAGTCTACAATAGGGCAATTAGATGAGTTGTTGTAGGACTAGTCCTCTGATGCAGTAGTGGAGGAGGAGGGAGGTGGCGGCGAAGGGCCCATGGAGAAAGCAGACTCACCTCACGCCTCGTAATCCATAGCTGGCCTATTTGCTGCCCTGGCTATGGAGAGGGCTATCTGCTGAAACTCTCTCCTAAACTCCTCCTAGTTCTGTTGTATCTATGTTTGAGCCTTTGCTAATGGGGCAATAGCTCTATCCCTTTTGGCCTGATGGCTACTCACTCTATGGCGGCTATCACAACGTCGACTTTCACCACGGTGGCTGACCAAGACTAGCACACTAGGGTTTCCTAACTGCGATGGGGCTCTCAGTTGGCTAGATGTCATTTCATTGTGGGCATGGTTAGGACTTGCATGCCTGGGTGGTGAAGGTGATGGTGTTCCATTCTAAATCCTGCGGGTCTGTACTACCATGGCTATCAACTTTTACTGATTAAATCCTAGATGCATTGTCATGCAACTACGAGTGAAGAATCTGTATAATAAGACAATAAAAGAGAAATATATCTTCCGGCTTGACTCTGAGCATTCTTGCACATAAGACCCGTAAAACCCACGATTCAAGTCAGGGTTTTATATTCAGAACCAGTCGGTTCGACCGTAATTTTCGAGTCGAGTCA
Organism: Piper betle; assembly: GCA_033002965.1. Lineage (NCBI taxonomy): Eukaryota > Viridiplantae > Streptophyta > Magnoliopsida > Piperales > Piperaceae > Piper > Piper betle. The sequence goes on along the minus strand of JAURVB010013604.1, from coordinate 73,006 downwards.
GTTTCAGAACACGTGTACTGAGCCGACGCCAGTCTCGTATATGAGCCATGAGGGTCATGTGTACCCAAGTATATGATGATAACGTCATGAACACAGCAGAAAAGAATGAGTTATCAGAATATATGAGAGTGTGCAGTTCATTGTTTTTATTATGATATAAAATGGATCATAGAATTAGTTGTAGGCCATTTACCGCGTTAGGACACATTACGGGCATTTTGGGTAGGTTGATAGTTCTAGAGCATATGTAAAACCCGTGACTCGAGTCAGGGTTTTACGTTACCGAACCAGTCGGTTCGACCGTTGGTTCGAGTCGAGTCAGTTTCATGAACCGCGTGCTGAGTCGAGACCAGCCGTGAGTTATGAACGATGAGAGTCAGGTGTACCTGAATATATGATGATAACGTTGAGAAGATGGTGAGATATGAGTTATCTGAATATATGAAAGTATGCAGTATTTTTTTCTTTTTATATGTTTGATCGTAGAAATAGTTTTAGGCCGAATAACGCGTTAGGACGCGTTGGATTATATTCGGGTGGGTTATTAGTTATAGAGCATGTCATTTGGATGTTGTTGTGTTTGTTTTATTTTATGGAATTTTTCCATATTTTTCTAGATTTTTTTAGAATTTATTACGAACTAGATATTATTTTGACTCGAGTAGGAATCGAGTCAATACTTATTTACGAAACTGCCATTGAGGGTATTTTTCTCCCTCCCGACCCTTCTTCACCCAAACCCTCGCCGCCCCTAGTGCTCGTCGCCGCCGCCGCCGCAGCCGACGTCGTACAGCCGCCGATCAACGCCCCGCCCCGCCGTGCCGCGCGTGCCGCCACGACCCACCCCGGCCACCGTCTCGCCGCCACGACGCCGGAATCGCCCCACGAAACCACCTCGGCCGCCGCCACTCCGAGCCGGATTCCGCCGCCGTCCGGGCCGCGCCGCCGCCGCTGTGGCCCCGACGACCACCCCCTCGCCGTCGCCGACATTTCCCCCACCATCCCGAGCGCCGTCGAGGCCGGCCGCAGCCCCGATCGGAGCACACCGCCGCCGCCGCCCGTTTTCGACGCCGCCGTCGACGGCCATCGCCGCCTCGGCTACCCTGTTTGACACCACCATCGGACCAAGCTCGTCGAGCTGGTGCCGATAGACCCCCTGATTGCCCCGTCCCGAATCATCGCCGGAAAACCGTCGGAATCCGCCAGAAAACCGCCGACACTCGCCGGAAAACCGCCGAACCGCCGGAAAATTGGATTCGTGGGAAATTCGCCGGATCATCCGCCGAACGCACCTGGTCCAATCTGATCGGACTTCGGACGCCGCTAGGTGCCGAATTCGAGTTTCGAGCCACGAAACGGAAACCCTAGCCGTCGCCGATTTTCGACGACGCGAGGTATAATTTATTTTAATTTAATTATTTGAAAGTATTGATTATTAGAATTGCATGCTAGGATTGGTGAATTGTGTGTTATAATAATATATATAAATGTAGATTTGATTAAGGATAAAATATGAAATTTGTTTGATTGAGTGGTGTTAAAAATGGAGACTAAGAAACTAATTAGGGTAACTAGGTAATGATCATGATCTAATGCAAACTAGCCTAAGTAGACTTACTAGAATTGATTGCTAGAATTGATATAGGTTGATGTGTGATGGTTGATGCGTGATTGTGTTGATTGTGTGTGCATGCTATAGGATGTGTGATTCATCATGCGGGCGTTAGTTTTTAGCCTGATTGTGTAGGTACGGTGTAGGAGCTCGCCGCCTAGGCGCGTGGACCCGTTTGGAGCTTCTACCAGGTCCGTTTAGGACTCGTTCTCTGATTTACGCTACTCTCTTGTGTATTTGATTTATTATGTGCAGGACGAGTTAAGTGGCGTTTTATCGAATCCCACTTAACTCGGGCCATTTAGCCAACGATTTTCCGGATTAATAACCCTCGAGGATGAGATCCCTCGAGTTTGTTTTCGAACTTCAGATCCAGCTCACGTTGCCTTCGGGCCTATTGTATAAATCCCAACCCAGACCTATATATATGTATAGTTTTCGTGTTTTTGTGAGAGACTGAATGAGGGAAATCCGACTACCGTGCTACGCGAGCGGGCACGTGTGTGTCGACAGTGGGCTCTGGAATGGTGTGCGGGCCGTTTCATTCCCGAGGGATCCTGACAACTCCACCTTTGAGTTCCTCAAACCCGGAGAAGTGTGGAGGTTCACGGGTACTGCATTGCAGCGCATGTCTAGACTTGTGGTTTCAAAGGGTACTGAAGGCGACTGCCTGAGAGTACTCGGCCTTCGTGCTCAAGGCCAGGAGTAATATGGAAGGTGCAGAGGGCGGAAAGGAATGAGATTTGACGCGAGAAGCAATAGAGAAATGGCCGAGGCATGAGAATGTGAAAGATAGGGGGACGCTGTCGACCCGAGGGCGACGACTCCCGTATGTGCCCTGATGAGAGTTCTTGAGGAAGTATATGGTTTTCATTCAACAGGAGAGTTTGCTCTCCTGTGCCAGATTGATATTAGTTATTTTCCGGGCCGGTAACACTCGTTACTGACGGTTTTTCTATATATATGTAGGTGAGAAATGCGAGGGATGAAAGCTGTCAGGACTGCGGAGGAGCAGCACGGAACCGCGCACACATGTACCTGCCGCGTGTAATCTATAATGACGGTGTGTTATTGCTACGTGAATGAAAATTTTGATGTGTTTGTTTAGATAAATTGCTTGATATGAAATGAATGGATAAATATGAATGAGTAGGGAGCCTTGGAGTTCAGACTCGGCTCAGGTAAAAACGAATGAGATAATGGTTGAATGTCAGGGTAGATTATTATGTGTTACCGTATTTTTATAAAATAGTATATATTTTCTTTTGGTTTCTCCTTTATTATTTTGTCTTGTCTTTGCTTGTACATCATAGCATGCATGTAGGACTACGTTAGAACCCACGCATCCCATCCATGCATTTCATGTTTGCATCTCCATCTTGAGACACCGAGGGCAGATCCGGGTCGGCTTAACCGAACCCAGTAGATTAGCGAACGGTTCGGTCGCCGGTGACATTTCCGGGTCGGTTCACGGGTGAGCCGAAACGGGGTGTTACAGCATATCATTATGATTTTTTTGGTGTTGTTTGATTTTACGGGATTTTACCCGATTTTTATGAATTTTTTTTAGGATTTAATACGACTTAGTTATTATACTTGACTCGGGCCGGAGACGAGTCAAGTCTTAATTACAAGTTTGCCACCCAACCATTTCTTCTCCACCCCCGACCTTTTCTCCCCCATGCCCAAACCCTAGCCGTCGCGCTGCCCCTGTTCGCGCGCCACCGCCGCCACGGCCGACGCCCCTGGCCGCCGATCGACGCCGCCCAGCCCGGCCACAGCGTCGCCCTGCCGCCCCGCCCAGGCCCGGCCACGAGCTGGCCGCCGCGACGCGAGGAAGCCGCGCCTTTGCGTCGTGCTTCCGTCACCGATCGCGCCGCCGCCGACTGCCGCCACCGCGATCAGGTGGTCGGCTCGACGCCCTCGACCCCTCAGCCGCCTTTCCCGACCGGAGCGGAGGCCATCGCCGGCCTAGCCGGCCGGATCTAGCGACCCATCGCCGCCGCTCCATCTTATGCATTTTCCGGCAAGCTGCCACCTCCGTTGGCCGCGTCGACCTCGTAGATGAGTCGGGCTCGCCGAGCCGGTTCCGAGGGTACCCAACACGACCACTTTCCGGCCAGTAGACGCCACCGGCGATTGTCGCCGGAAAACCATCGGAAGCCGCCGGAAATTGCCGGAAAACCGCCGAAAACCGGAATTTCTGGAATTCGCCGGAATTCACCGGATCTTCCGCGGGGCTCACCCGGTCGAGCCCGTTCGAGCTTCGGACGCCGATGAGCGCCGAATTTGAGCTCCGAGACACGCGACGGAACCCTAGCCGTCGCCGATTGCCGACTACGTGAGGTATAATTACCTCCGATTGATTTATTTAAAATTGATTATTGTTAGCACAGCATGCTAGGACTAATTATTGATGTGATTAATGCTTAATTACGAATGAAGTGATAAGAGACATGATTTGATGAATAGTGCTTGAATGTGAGTGATCTAATGAGGTAGATCGAGTTGAGCATGCTAATCGAGTAATGTAACTTAGGAAAAATATAATAAAATTGGTAGGAATAGGATGAGTAGAATTATTTTCATATTTATGATTATTGATTGTGATTGATGTTTATTGAGTTTGATGCATCATTTAGTTAGCGGGCGTTAGTATTTAGTTTTGATGTGTAGGTACGGAGTAGGAGCTCGCCGCCTAGGCGCGATGACACGCTTGGAGCTTCTACCAGGTCCGTTTAGGACTCGTCTGTTTTACTCTTTTCTATTGTATGTTTGTTTTAATGCCTACAGGACGAGTTAAGTGGCGCTTTATCGGATCCCACTTAACTCGGGCCATTTAACCGAATAGTTTTTCCGGATTAATAACCCCTCGAGGATGAGATCCCTCGAGGATGATTTCGAAAACAAGATCCACCACAAGTTGCCTTCGGGCCTATTATATAAATCCCTACCCAGCCCTATATATATGTAGTTTTCGCGTTTTCAGTGAGACGAGAGATGGAGAAATCGACTGCACGTACCATGCAGAGGATGTCGTGACAGTCAAAGCGGGCTCTGGATTAGTGCCAGCGGACTGTTCCATTCCCGAGGGATCCTGACAACTCCGCGTTTGAGTTCCTCACACCCGGAGAACGTGGAGGTTTACGGGTACTATTTAGTACAGCGCATGTCCGGACTTGTGGTTCAAAGGGTACTAAAGGCGACTGCCTGAGAGTACTCGGCCTTCGTGCTCAAGGCCAGGAGAAATATGGAGGTAAGGAGAGGGCTTAGGATAAAGTTTCACGAGAAGTACTGAAAAAGAAGTGCCGAGAGTGGCATAGTACCAGCAGTAGATCAGTAAGTTCGGAATGCTACCGGGTCTGCAGCCCAGTGGCTCCTCAGTAGTGCCCTTCAGAGTGTTCACGTGGAGTATATGTTGTTTTCTTTCATATGAGAGTTTGCTCTCATAGCCAGTTTGTTATAGTTATTTTATTTTCCTGGACCAGTAACACTTGTTACTTGACGTGTTTTTATACTATATGTAGGTAATAATCACGAGTTGGAGGAGCCAGCTTGGACGGGAGGAGCAATGAGGTCTTGTGCACACACATGTTAGATTTCTGAATGTTTAATATTGTATTATTATGTTATTATATTGTGAATGACATGATTAAATGTTTGAGCATGATGATATGATGTGAATGAAATGCTAAGACACGATAACAGAATGCAAAATATGATCAGAGTTGAGCAGCGGAAGCGTAGTGGGTTGAGACCCAAGCTTCGGAATGAATACGTTATGACTGAGATTCTGTGTGATTGTTAATGCATGCCGATATATTTGTATATATATTATTTTGACAGGGTGGCCCCTAATTGCATTTTTAGGGGAAATTCTGTCCCTTTCGTTTTAGAATTTTTACTAATTTTGATTGTAATTGTGTTGGTGTGAAAATTAGTTGCACGTCATCCATGTAGTATCCTGTTAGGGTTTTATGCATTCATGCATACATATAGCAAGTTGGATCTTCATCTTAAGACGCCGAGATTGGATCTGCACAAGTTAGGTTCGGGTTAGCCGACCTAACCGGGGCCTGTAACATGCCGGTTTGGTTCACGAGTGTGAACCGGATTTGGCATCTTTTATCTTAATTGACTAAGAGTCGCTCTGATACCAACCTGTAACACCCCAAATCTGGTTTTGTTATTAACCAAACTGGAAATGTTATAGGGGACCAAACTGATTCTCAATTTGATTAATTTGGTCAACCCAAAGTTAAGTGGAAGGGCCCTACTCTATGCGTCATAAGATAAAAAACATGTCACTATGAATGTACGGAATGCACAACCTAGCAAGATGCTACTTAAATGATATGATGACAAAAAAATCACACCAAAAATCAAATCACACCGTAATCTATTTAAATATTATAAAAATCATGTAAATAGACGGAAAAGGTTTCCCCTAATAATGCAATAAGAAAACCTCTCTGTTCATCATCATATCACAACACACAACACACACACGCGCGCACACACACACACACAGATATATATATATCATACGATAGCAAAATATATCACAACATCACATCATTTTCCAAGCCCTGATCCCTGACTGGGTCTTGACCCATCTACTACTCATATTCCTAAAGTTGGAAGTTTACTAACTTCAAAATTACCAACTTCATTCACAAAACATGTTAACCGTGCATAAAACATCATCAAAATATTTCATAAACAAGTTTTACACATTTATCGGCATCACAATTGAGTTCCCTATCGCTAGGCATGTGTGTGCAAGGATGTCACTACTCACATGGTTGCATGAATCGGAATCGGAATCGGAATCGGTTTTCCAGGGAGTCGGAATCGGAATCGAAATCGAAATCGGTCTGAGTCGGCCAAGAATCGGTTCAGTTGAATCGGTCCAAATTAATTTAATCGGTCATATATAATAATTTGACAATTTATAATATAAATATATTAAAATTGGGTATTGATGTTATTTTGATATTATTCTGTGTATTATGGTTTCTCATATTTTTAAATATTTTTAAAGATTTTTTTAAAATTATTTAGAATTAATTATTATTTTTGACTCGAGTTAGACTCGAGTCAATTTTTAATTACGAGAATGCCACTCTTTACCCCCCGCCGCCGCAACCGCCGCCGGCGGCGGCGAGTCTCGCGGCGGCGATGTCGGAGGATGTCGGCAGCCTGGTCGGACGAATAGTCGGCGGCCGCAGCGGCGGCGAGCGCCAGAGCCGACGGCGAGTCGGCGGCGATTCGTGCGTCACAGCCCGATTCGGTCCGGCCACACGTCGGCGGCGACGTTGCGAGGTCGGCGGCGAGGTCGGTAGCCCGGTCGGCGGCGAGCCCGAAGTCTGGGAGCACGGCGGAGGGCGGAAACGGGGCGGCGACGGGCGGACGAGCGGCGGCGGCGTGGGGAGAGCGGGTTTGATTTTAGGTTTTAAAATCCAAATTACCATTTTACCCATGCTTAAATAATTTAATAAAAATCATACCTAGGGTATTTTAGTAATTTCATAAAAACCGATTCCAATTTAAATCGGCTGATTCCGATTTAAATTGGCTGATTCCGATTCCGAGTTAAATCGGTCGGAATTGGCCGAACTCGGCCGATTCCGGGGCCGATTCGGGGCCGACTCGAAATCGGATCGGCACGATGCCGATCCGATTTAAATCAGCCGATTCCGCACGGAATCGGCCAATTCGTGCATCATGGACTACCATTTGTCAAGTCCACCATATCTTGTTGTATCTAATGCTCACCTACATATATAATAGAAAACCGTCAGCAACGGTTCTTACTAGTATAGAAAATAACTAATATCAAACTGTCCACGAGAGCTAATCTTATTAAAAGAAAAACATGCATATACTCCAGCAAAACTCTTATAAAGATAACTATTGAGGACCCATTGAACTATAGTCAAGATAGCATCCGAAACTTATTGGTCTAATGCCTCTCTCAACATTTTCTCATTTTCTTCTGGTCCCTCGAGACTACCAGTATATCCTAAACCCTCTCTAATCCTCCATATTTTTCCTGGCCTTGAGCACGAAGGCCGAGTATTCTCAAACAATCACCTTTAGTACCCTTTGAACCACATGTCCAGATGTGCGCTATACTAAACAGTACCTGTAAACCCCACGCTTCTCCAGATGTGAGGAACTCAAAACACCGGTTGTCATGATCCCTCAGGAATGGAGCAGCCCTCCCACTAATCCAGAGCCCCCTATGACTAACACGTGCACCTGCTCATGGTATGTGCGAGTCGATTTCACCATCTCTCGTCATACTGAAAACTCGATAAAAATCTTATATAGGCCTAGGAAGGGATTTAATAATTTAGGCTTGAAGGTAACTTGCAGTGAATCTTGTTTTTGAAATCAGACTCGAATGATCTCATCTTCTCTGGAAACCGGTTCGTGAAAATGACCCATGTTAAGTGGGTTTGATAAATCACCACTTAATATGTCCTACAAATACAATCTAAAGCAACAATAGAATAGATTGACAATTAAGAGTACTAGTCATAAACAGACCTGGTAGAAGCTCCCAACGAGGTATCGTGCCTATGTGGCAAGCTCCTACACTGAACCTACACAAATAAGACTAAATTTGAATGCCCATGCACTTCCATATGATGCATGAATGACATGATGGATGAATTAAATAACACTAGGGCAAACATGCATTTCTGGATCATATAAATCTATATTCCTAGGTGATCATGTCATCAACATCTCAAATTTATTAATATGTAATTTAAACATATCAATTAACTAAATAAAGATCATAATTTTTTATAATCCAGCTAATACTCAATCATAACAATTTAATCATTAGAACTAGATGTGTAATTCACAAGTCTAATTATCTAACCTTAAGTAACAACAATAAGGACATGCGTGCATTTTTAATTAACTAATCAATTATTTTTCATAATTACAACAACATTATTTCGAAACCCTAAAATTAGTACAGAATCAAATCTATGAATATTACCAAAATGATGTACATGCTAATGATGGTCAGTCATATATAAAAAAATGAAATAAAAATTAAATCTTTATACCTAAGCCAGCGATTACGCGGCAACGGCGATAGTCGTTGTTGCTGGTGCTGTAAGGAGGAGACGACGGTTGTGTCTACTGTCCCAAGAACGACACTAAGAAGGGAAAGGGTAGCTCAATGTGGTCGGAGCACCATTGGCCGGTGGCAACGGCTAGTCGCAGGCGGCGACATTGGTTGTGGCCGTTTAAGGGGAGGTGGCTCAAGGAGATGGTGTCGACTAGGGAGGGAGAGATGAGGGCTAGGGAAGGTTGAGATTGGCTAGGGGGAAAGGGACTGTGTGGCTGGGGTGGTGCGTGACTGGCAGGCGGCGGTGCTAGTCGCCAATGAACATGCATGCAAGTGGCGGCCCTTTTTTCAGCATAGGTCGTCATGCATGTCATCGAAGGTCGTTGCCAGCATTGATGACTGGCAGCAACACATGTAGGCGACTATAAGTGGAAAACAGAGAGGAAAAGAGGAAGGGAAGGAAGGAAGAAGGGGCGGAGGTGAGGTGGAGTCAACGGCGAGGGGGTCGCCGGGGTGGTGGTGGTCGGCAACGGTGAGGGTGGTTGCCGACGGAGCAAGGGGAGAAAAGAAAACAGATCTGGGCAACTTGGAGGAGGAGGTCGGGGAGAAGAAGAAGAAGAAAAGAAAAGGTCGGGATAGTTCTTATAATTAAAACTTGACTTGCTCCCGACTCGAATCAATAATAATAATTAAATTCTTTAAAAAATATAAAATAAATATGATAAAATTCTAGAAAACAAAATATTCTAAATCTGCCAACCCACCAAAAATTCTATCTAGCACATCTTAACACGATAAACATCCTAATTTTAATTTCTACAATCTAATGCATGAAATAAAAAATCTGGCATGCTGTTGTATATTCTGATAACTCATTTTCATACTGTATTACTGACATTATAATCATACACTCAGGTATACTTAACCCTCATGGGTCATAATACACGGCCAACCTTTGCTTGGCACACATGTTCTGAAACTTACTCGATTCAAACCGACAGCTGAACCGATCGGTTTGTAATTATAAAACCCTGACTCGAGACACGGGTTTTATAACTGGTCTCGATTGACCGCTTAGACAACGGGGATTATGATGGTGGTGACGACCGACATAGTCTAGCCGTCAACTGGCCAAAAAATGGTCGGAAGAGGGGAAATCACAATCGACGTAGGTGGAGTCGTCAATGACGATTCTGGTGGCAATGGTCGGTAGGCCAATCTTAAAATGTTGGTCATCGAGTGAGGAAAGTGTCTAAGGTTGTAAAGACCGTGGAAAAAAATGGACGTGGACGCGGTCTGGGAAGGACCGAACATGTTATATTCTTTACCCGGTTAATTATTACCCATTTTATTATTTACCCGGTTACCCGATTAAGTGAAATACGGTATTTTTACATACTCTAGCCGTCATTTCATTTTATTTTATGAAGGACGTCCTCCACCCTAGCCTTCATTCACATTTTCTTCTCATCTTCCTTGTCAGAGTGAGCATCCTCCTTGTTTTGGGTATTTTCCCTATCTTTTTTTCTTTTTCTTTCTTCCATTGGCAAGCACGTAGAGTTCATGTTTAGACATCACTATTAATTTATTTGTTGTCGTTGGTGGATATCATGATCTGTTTAACAACAGTTGATTTTAATGTTATAAATTATTATAAAAAAATTTTATTAATCTTAATTGATAATTGTGAGGATTAAGGTTTTAAATCAATAAGAAAATAAATTAATTTTTACATGACTGAGATCCATGGACAACGAGTTCTCCTGTTTGGCGAGATGGGCAAGCATAGACAAAGCTTTGCCGGGAATCGGTGGCAATAGTCTTTCCAACGTCGGAAGATGATCCTACTCTCTTTGTCGATCAGTGTATGGTCGATCTCACGTGTGTGGATGGCGGCCTGGGGTTGTAAATGGCCAAAAATAGAGGACGGCGGCCAAAACAAAGGCGATGGCAGTGGGTGAAGAAATCCGGCCATCCTGGGTGGCGATGGGTTCCAATCTGGCCGGGAAAGGTCGATAGGGGGTAGAGGGTGTCGAGGCGACCACCCAATTGAGGCGGCTATGCTCACTGGCGGTGGAATCAGCGACGTGAACGCGTCGCTGGTGTGGCGGTGTAGGCATCGCGGCTGCTACAAGGCGACCAAAGTTTGTTGGGGCGACACCGCAACGACATGGTAGGGCTGGGCAGCGATAATTGACAGCAGCTGGAGACGATCGCCAGCGGCGGCTGGAGGGCGGCTGCAATCGGGAAGAGAGGATGGAATAATGCTTAACATGACACAGCTCGAGTTAAATAATAATACCAACTCGTAATAAATTTTTAAAAATAATCATTTTAATGGGTTATGGTTAAAGTCGCTAAACTAATTAATTATTGGACGAAATCGACGTGGACATAAGTAATAAAAAATACGCTAATGATAAACGGTCGATAATTAATCGGCATACTATAAGTGATTAATTTTAAATTAGATATTTATAAGGGATTAATAAAAGAAAGATTTTACCTTTACCATATTAAATTTAATATTAGGTAAATAAAGTGATTATTCTAATAAAGAAGGTTGAAAATGGGTTATTAAAATATAATTGTGTAAACAAATCACAAGCGACGAACCTAAATACCATAATGAAAATAAATAAAGTTTGAAACTTTATTAAGTTGAATAATTTAAAATAATTGTACTAGTAATATCTTTGAATTAGGATAATACAAATTATTTTAAATAATTTAATCGAACGACTTAATTAATTAAAGATTTAATACCTTAAACTAAATTATCAAGACCGTGTTTAAGTAATTAATATCTCAAAAGAAAATATACTAATAATAGTAATTAAATATTTGTTCATCAGTTAATAATTATTTTATCAATTGTTAAGTATTAATTATGATTTGGGAATTAATTGAAAATGTAAAGTAGGGCTTAAATGATCATGTCACATGAATAATTAATTATCTCACTAGATTATTGAGAATTTAATATTTAATATTTTTGAATTGTTACATGCTATGTTGTCAAATTTTGATATATATATTAGTCATTTAGTGGCATGCATTTCTACTTGATATATATATTCTCGTTCAGATTAGGATCATTGATCACAGCTGCGAGTTTACTTACGAACTATCTAGGTCCGTATAATTATTTGAAATGTTGTATTTTCCCAAGCTGGTAACCTTTGTCGACACTAATCTCAAAATGAACTGGGAGATAATAGCTGATCTTAGAATGACGTGGGAGACCACTTAATCTCACAATGAACTGGAAGACGATTTCTAATCTCAGAATGAACTGGGAGATAATGACTAATCTCAGAATGACCTGGGAGACCACCTAATCTTAGAATGAACTGGAAGACGATTTCTAATCTCAGAATGAATTGGGAGATAATGACTAATCTCAGAATGACCTGGGAGACCACCTAAATCTCAGAATGAACTGGGAGAAAATTTCTAATCTCAAAATGACCTGAGAGACAATTACTAATCTCAGAATGACCTGAGAGACTTTTACAAATCTCAGAATGACCTGAGAGACAATTAGCTAATTCTCAGAATGACCTGAGAGATAATTACTAAATGACTTGTGAAATGATAATAAAGACGGGTGAAATGATAATAGGGATTCTATTGACTTGTTTCATTTAATTATGCGGCTTAGTGGTTTTATCACTAATGCGGAATCGCCTCTGCAGGTGAGCAGCTTTGGACTAAAGAATAGAAGTGCGGTTGGTGGTTCTTTTACCAACCTAGGTATGGTGAATCGATAATAAAGTTGGACTTCCTTATTATTTTCTTGTGTAATAAATGTGGCTATGGGAAACTGTCCGAGACTGTGAGACGGTTATTTTATATATTTTCATATCCATCAGAACTTATTTTTACGATTTATGAATTTTAGACTTAATTGTAATATTAAAATTCATGTTCTGGAATGGTTATGTTCTTGCATGTTATGTTTACATTATTATAGGTAACACCCGGTCCGGTTCGGGTGGGTCATTACAAAGGTAATGATAGACACTTTTTGGTCGGTGACTGATCGAAAAATAGCTGAAAGGTGGGGAAATTACCCTTTGAAGTGATAACATTGGTGACGGCAATCGTAGCTACGACAATGGTCGGGGGTGATCTCAAACTGTTAACCTCGGCTAGGGGAATCAATCTAGGTGGTTGGCCTTGTCAGAATAGGCACACCAGCGTCAGACAATGGCTCGAAAGGTTGCAGTGATGATGGAAACTGACGAACAAAGTAGCGTCGCTGATAGTGACTGCGGCAGCGCTCGAGGAGGAGGTGGGTTTAGATCAATACTCCGCCACGAGGCGTTAACGATGATACTAGTTCAGTGGCTAGAGGGTGGCCTGAGTTAATGCGGCGGCAAGCCAAATTGGTGATGCTAATGATAGAAAATCCTCCAAAATCCTAGGAGAAATTCCTAGAAAATATGAGAGCCCAATGCTAAGGCCGACGTGGATGACTCTATTATTATTATTATTATTATTATTATTATTATTATTATTATTATTATTATTATTATTATTATTATTATTATTACTATTACTACTACTATTATTATCGTTATTATCATTATTATTGTTATTATTATTATTATTATTATTATTATCAAAAAATTATTGGAGTGTATTTCTACTTAAATTAGAAATTCTAAAAAATGGGTAAATTTAATATATTTATAATTATATTACTCAAATTTAACTTTATTATTTGATAAAAATATTAAGTTTAGATTTCAACAAGTTTCTATTTATCTATTTATTTATTTATATGTTGTTATTTATTATTAAGAAAAAGTTAAATTATAATTTTTCTGAATTAAAAATATTTTTCAAAAAATTCATTTAACTATTATAATATTATTCAAATTAAAAATTTTACTTATTAACATTTACTCAATTAAGATTACTGCTTATTTCTAACAAAAAATTAAAATTACTTTTAATAGACTATTGTCTTCTAAAAACTTTTTCTTTTTTTGTTAGATTCCAATAGATATTCATTATTTTTATTTAAAAATAATATAATAAACTTTATAAAATTGATTTTGTCTATTTTTAAAATATATCATAATAAATTTTAAATGCACTCGGAGCATTACATGAGCCTATGACTTTTTATTATTGAAAAGGCTTGAACAAGTTTTCAAAAAACATTTATTCTATATTTCTCGTTGCATACAATAATGATAGATAAGGGGGGCCTCTATTTCATCTCCAAAATGTTATTACGAGGTTTTCCTTTCCTTTATATATATATATATATATATTTGGGTGAAAATTTTAAAAAATAAACCACATCATATATATTGGCTTTGGGGGCTTAAAAAGTCAATGGGCTTCATCTTTTATGAAGTTACACGCAGACATAAGTGGTGGGTCAAGCGTAGGCTTTAATCAAATGGGCTTACACGAGACAATTTTACGAGAGTATCATGAGACCCACGTTTCACACATACAAGTAAAAGTAAATGATGATTAAGAATCTAAAAGATAAGGATTTCGTTAAATACGTTCAGGTTACACACATACTTGCAAGCATAATTAGACACCTGTTACACACATATTTTGCTAGTTTGGTAGGTGTTAAACTTATACCAACTAAAAATAAGTCAACTCAAGCTCACTAAAAACATTCCTTCCATGCTTCTTAATTCTTGTACATATGGAGTCAATTCCCCAATGAATATGTCTCAATCCCAGGCAACTCAACTCTAAAAGATAAAAATCTCATGCAACTGACAAATGATTTTGAAATGCCAATTTCCTCCACCTTGTTGTCTGTAAACTTTCATTGATCAAATTCAAAAAACCATTGTCATTTCTATCTATTACATTCATTTAATACACTATGCAACCACATTAATCTACTATTTGTATGCAAATTAATACGAAAGTTGGAGACACAAAACACAATATTAAAGTGAAGAAAACATCATCCTCTCCAAGCTCTATCATATGAATAATGTAAATGTAACCTATGATCTAGAGCCGAGCAAAGCTCTTGCGTTGGTCCTTTTTTGTCTTTGCTCTCCACGCTGTTGTCTTAGAAAACAGAAGGAATCATTACCTTCACTTGTTTAGGGAAATTTGACAACTTGGTTAATTACCATTTCCTTGTTGCATAGCCCCCTCCCATCAACTACGGTGTAGTGCCCAAAGTAAAGGAAATAGTGTAGACTGTAGGAGAGATCAAAGATAATCTAATGAAGTCTATAATCTCAAACAAACAATGTGGGCATACAACCAAGCCAAAAAGAACCACCATTCCGAATTTTGTAACCTTTGTTAACACTAATCGTCCCACGTCTCTATACAAAGTGAACGGTGACTAATATAAATATGAGTTCCGAGACCCATTTTCACAACCTTCACCATCCTTGCTTCTCAGTTTTGAGAGGAGGTAACGTTGGTAGAATTTGCCCAGCATGCACAGAAATAATAAAACAATTCCTGCATATTTTAGGTTCATGGGGAGTTCTGGAACTCCTCCTGTAAGATATTGACTGCATTTGAAGTCAGAAAGAAGAAGTAACTCAGTGAAATTTTCACTAGACTCCACAACTGAACGTGTGAACAAACGGGACCCACAAAGAACGAGATTGAAGCATGAGGTGCATGAAAGGATGAACTACCAGATACCAAAAGAAGACTTCAATTTAATGTTCTACAAATTACCAAACTAGAGGGAAGAAAGATATCTGTCTACAAAATAGAGAACACAGTTGAAAATGGCATTTGACGAGAATTGGATTACAACTAAAATGATAATTAGTAACCTGCTCTGCACTCCATCCACATCATTACTATTTGTATACCAACTCCATCCCATACCATTAAACATTGTTCTAAACTATTTATTCAGCAGTAAGCACAAACCATCATTTTAGCAATCAATGTTTCAATAAATTATATTCCAAATTAAAATTTCTATCTGTAACTGCAAACAACTATTTGATAGCTCCAATCTCTACTAAATGCATAGCAACAATCAAATTAAAACAAAAGAAAATCTTGGATTTAGGGGGGATAGTGAACCTGTAAATTTAATTTCTTTCGTTTAAATAGATTGATAACATGAATAGTATTTTAATGTTAATATATTATGAATGAGATTATACTTAGTTAAAAATTTTAAATTATAAATCTAGTGTCGATCTCTTTTATCCTTTATATTTTACATCAGATTTACAGGTGAAACGTGTGTAATCTAATTAACCTATTTCTGTAGTGATTTTTTGGGTAGAGTGGGAATCGTATAAAAATTTTGTGAATTCTTAAATTGTTAACATAGATTTACAACCCACCCCCTTAATCTAATGTACGTTGCTAACTGTTCTAGCAAGATTCACACTATCTCCCAACCTTATCAACATCAATTTGATCCTAACAATAAACAATCACCCTTTCCATAATATTTTTTTTAAAAAAAAAGAAAAACAAAGAATTTTTTCTTTCCCCACCAAAAAAGTACATCCAAAGACGCAATGTTTCAACCACTACCTCAAGGACCCTTTTCAGGTAATGGACAGAAACCGCGGAAGCAAGCAGGAAGAGCCTCGACGAACAACTGCCGCCAAGTAGGGCCAAAGAAGGCGCGGCGGAGAGAAACGCCGGCGCATAGAGGAAGAGTTTCACGACCCTGTTGGGCACCTCGGCCTTCGCCATCTTGCTCCCCGCCGCACCGATCTTGGATGAGTAAGGAGGTGGAGGTCGCGGAGCTCGGGAGGGCGGAGTGGAGGGCGAGGAAGGCGGCGACGATCATGGCGGAGGCGAAGAGGGAGGGAAGTGGCGGCAATAGGAGGCTCGCCGTCGTCATGCGCCCGTCTCTAATAATTTTTAATTATATATATAAACTCCGTTAAATAATGAAATAAAATATAATTTATAATAATTTATTTTTTTAATTATATTTTTTATGACAAATAGATAAATTTTTATTAATAAAAAGTTATATTGTTCAGTTCATGCCCATGACTTTTATGGTAAAAAATATTTATTTTTATTATATTTTTTAAAAAATTTTACATTTTAATTAATTGATTTTTTATTTTTAGTCTTAGACCATTACTAAAAAATTTTATTAATAAAAATAGATATATTTTCTCAAAAAAAATAAAATATATTGACTCGGGTAAAAATCTATAATAAGATTAGCACTTAAAAATGCATTGATAATAGGATATATTTATTATCAAAATGTCAAAACCATCATCCTCAATATTTAATGAGGGATGATTTCGTATATGATTAGGTCATATAGTCAATTTAGTCATAAGATCTGACACCAGATTTTAATTCATCTAAAATACGATTTTGTTTTATGTTAATTAAATCATAAATTTTATTTTTATTAATTAGTAATATCGGTTTAAAAAAATTACATAATATTTGAAATTAAAAATATTGTTTTAAAAATGACAAAAAATTATCAACCTTAGAAAAGGAGATTAAATTAAGTCGAAGAGTTTTAAGCAAAACAAACATGATTAATAATAATTTTGGCTTTTTTTATAGGTGTCGTGTAAATTTTGCCATGACAAGCTACAATTCAATACAAACACTCATGCTTATTATATAAATTTGTAATTATGTTGGACTAAGTCATATTATGTGTAACCACTTCAATTCTAACAAGCATAGTCTCTTCTGCGGAGGCTATGACGTGTGTCATTTTTCTAGTGTCCATAAATAATATTAAAAAATATAATTTAAGAATTTTAACATGATATCATAATATTAATAAGTTAAATAATAATAATTATTTTGATCAATCATGCCGTAACAATACCACTAATACATACGGTTTATAAAAGGTCATATCTATATAAAATACCTATAAAAACATTTAATTTAATAGGTCAGTTAAAAGACTCGTATAATAATTAGGAGATAAGATGAAAGGGGAATCGTTAGAGAAATTTAAGAAAATTTGTGATAAAGGTTGGCCTGTAAACAAAGAACAGGTGGTTGCTGAGGCGGGGCAGACTGCCCCTGCGCACACAAGGCGTCATGCTCGATGGTAAAAACAACTTCAAATAGAGGCCGATAGACGAGACCGGCGTGCGTTGGCTGCCGTGCCACCGCAAGAACCATAAGTTCATAAAATATGATGGGAGGAGAACTACTCATTTGGCGAGAACGAGACTGACGTAGCTCATTCGACGAGCACGGGAAGGAGAACTGTTGCTCGTTTTGGCGAGCAGTGAAAGCCTCAGCAGCGAGCATTGCAATTGGTGCTCATGCTTGAAGATTGGCGAGTGTTGTGCATAAGCCCATGTTTGGAGAACCGGGAGGAATATCATGTCGCCAACAGCCATAGCCCTCCATCTCCATGCCGTGCAGTCTCGCTCCCCTTTGAGGCCTCAAACCGGAAGTGTCATCAACACCCATGGTTCTTGTTTTCCTATTCATAACCTGGCCATAATTGTGTTGTTGTGCTAGCGAAGAGCCGTCCTTCATTTTCCAGGAAGTACAGCTTCGCCGCGTCTCTGCTCGTCGCCGACCCACGAACTGCTGCTCATGTCGACTCCTTACGGCGTAAAGAATATAGAAGCTAGCCGGAGGGCTGTCCCATGAACTGCTTCTAGTGGCCTTTTTTTCCAAAACCAAAAACCTAAAGAATAAAAGTGCCTAACTTTGCTTTTATTCCTTTCACACTAAGCCAATATACAAAATCTTAATCTTTGTCTAAAATAGGGTTACTAGTTATGTATTTACAGAGGAAGGACAACCAATAAACCTCCCTTTCCCGATTCCATGAAATACCTCTAGCCAGTATTGGAAGCTCCATCCATGCCTGCTCCATTCTTGTAGTAAACATGTTTCTCCTTTGACACAATTTTAGTCATTGTGTCTGAAACATTCATTACAGTATAAATTTTTTTTAGCGCAAGGGATTTACTTTATAACACATCTCTTATCCATTATATCTCACATTAATGTATTTGCTCCTAAACTGTAAACTTAAATTCTTACTCAGGTGAATTGCACTCTGGCTATCACAGTGTACAATATATCTCTCATATTTAACACCAAGTTCATTAAAAATCTCTTTGCCATAGCATCTTATTGCAAGCTTCTGTAGTACCAATAAATTCGGCTTCACTTGTGGATAATAAAACACACTTTTGCAACCTAGACTGCCAAGACACAACCCCATTAGTAAAATTAACAACAAACCCAGATATTGACCTTCTTGTCTCCAAGTCACCTACTATGTCTGCATCGGTGAAGCCAACTAACAAAGGTTTATCACTTTCAAAACACAAATATATTTCGGATGTACCTCTCAAGTACATCATTATCTATTTAATTGCTTGCCAATATTCTTTGCTCGAATTTACTAAATGTCTACTAATAGTTCCAACTGCATATGCTATATCCGGTCTTGTACAAACCATAGTATATATCAAACTACCAACAGGAAAAGCATAAGGAACCTTTCTCATATCCTTCATCTATGTTTCACTTAAATCACTTTTCTTCAACTTAAAATGACCCCCAAGTGGAACTCCATCCGGCTTTGCATCTTTCATGTTGAATTTTTTAAGTACCTTTTATATGTACTTTTCCTGTGACACCCAAAGCTTTTTAGCTCCCCTATTACGCCAAATGGACATTCTCAAGATTTACTTTACCAGTCCCAAATCCTTCATTGTAAAGGACTTGTTCAAGTTCTTCTTTAAACTTGCAATCTTGGCTCCATCATGTCCTACAAACAATATATCATCCACCTAAAGCAACAAAATAATAAAGTCACCATCATCAAACCTCTTGATGAATACACAGTGAATAGAAATAGACTTCTTGTACCCATTCCTTTCTATAAAGGAATCAAACTTTTTGTACCACTCTCTAGGAGCTTACTTCAAACCATACAAACTCTTTTCAGTCTACACATCATGTGTTCCTATCCTCTAACATTAAAACCCTCTGGTTGCTCCATGTATATGGTTTCCTCAAGATCACCATGAAGAAAGACTATCTTCACATCTAACTGTTCAATTTCTAAATCCAAGCTTGTAGCCAAAGCCAGAACAATTCTAATAGAAGACATTTTAACAACAGGAGAAAAATTTCATCGAAATCAATACCTTTCTTTCTGTCTAAAGCCCTTCACCACCAACTTTGCCTTGTACCTTAGTTGTGTGTTGTTTTCTTCATGTTTGATCTTGTAGACCCATTTTGTAAAACCCGCAACACGAGTCAGGGTTTTATAGTTTGAACCGGTTGGTTTGATTGTTATTTTTAGTCGAGTCAATTTCAGTATGCGTGTACTAAGTCGAGGCTGGTCGTGTGTTATGAACCACGAGGGTCATGTGTACCCAAGTATATGATGATAACGTTAGTAAGACAATAGTAAAATGAGTTATCAGAATATATGAGAGTACGCCCAAATTTTTATTATTTTAGCATTAGATTGTAGAATTATTTTTAGGCCGAATAACGCATTAGGACGCATTATAGGATAGTTTGGGTGGGTTAATAGTTATAGAGCATGTCATTGTGATGTTGTGGCATGTATTATATTTTATGGGATTTTCACTATTTTATTGAATTTTTTTAGGATTTATTATGAGTTAGTTATTATTTTTTACTCGAGTCGGACTCGTGTAAAGTTTTATTTACAATATTGCCACCAAACCATTTTTTCCCCCCAACATTTCTCTTCTTCCCCCAAACCCTCGATGCCACCCCTCTGCTTGTCACTGATAACTCTGTAAAAGAGTTATTATTCTTTGCACTTTATGTTGATTTTTGTCATGTTTCGAGTCATTTATATTTTAATTTTATTATTTTAAAATTTTATTAGATATTATTAATAATACGAGAAATTATTGTGATTTTGGTGTAAAAGTTCTAATTAATGTCGTTCCAATAGGGTATAAGAGTTTAAAGACAATCCGATATCAATTCAAGGTGATATCGGGCCAAAACTGATAACCTGGAAACTGTAAGAGTGCTTGAGCACCTGAATAGTGAGTGCTCGAGAGCTGGCCTTTCTGTTAAGAAATTGTTATGGCCGAGAGCTGAGCACTCGAGCGCCTAAATAGTGAGCACTCAAGTGCTGGCGACGGAAAACCTGATTTTTCTGATATTTTTGGAGATCCTGGTGGACCCCACTTAAAATATTTGGGTGGATACATTATAAACTTGATTAGGGTTTTAAAGAAGAGGAGGAACAACATTAGATGGCTAAGCAACGGCACGAAAGACAAGAGAAGGAAGACAAAGAAGTTGGATCAGAAGAAGACGCTTTCTCCAAGAGAATTTTTCTTTATTTTGATTTAGTTTCTTTGTAATTAAATAATGTCTTTCATATCACATATGAATTTCGTAAGTTTAATCGCATATTCAGGAGTAAATTCTTTTCTAGGATTTTTAATAATACCTAGGGCATGGTTTAATAAAGATTATTAATTGTTATCTATGTGATTGTGATGTTGGATTATCTATTTTATTCTATTCATTAATGCTATCATTAGCCTGATTACTTATTGATTGATCTAGAAATTTGATCTTGTCTCGAGATAGAAAGATTAAATTTGTTATTGAATAAAATAGTTTTTGTTCATCTATGTTAGGTGATTCACATATGAGATAAAGATATACTCATATGTCTTGGGTAACTATTAAGGGCAGAACTTAAAGTATCATTTTGCATACACAATTTCATAAAGATATAGGAGTTGGGTGTGAGTGATAAGTTTATGCTGAATCTAAGAGATGTCATAAATAATTAATTCTCGTGGTTAATAATCCAAATGAGTAATTCGTAGGTAGAAGTTATAACTTTGATCATATAGAACACTAGGTGATATTGAAAATCTTAGGTTTGTCATCTGGAAGTTAATATCTCATTTAAATATTGCATTTTAGATTAGTTTAGCTTTAATTCATAATTAAATCACTATTTGAATTTGCTTTCATTTAAGTATAACTGATTAAATTAGTTTTGGTAATTGAGAATTTCTACTGTTAATTCTCGTGGGACGATACTTTCTTTATCACTTTTATTACTTGATTCGGTATGTGCACTTGCGTTATAATTTACACATCAGTCGCCACCAACACCGCTGACGCCGCCCCACTGCCAATCTACGCCGCACTGCCCCTACCACGCTGTCGCAATGCCGCCCCGAGCGCCCCGATCGTCGCCAGGCCTCCACAATGCGAGGGTGCTACGTCCTAGGCCGGATCTCATAGGTGTGATTCTCATGCAACCGTCTCTCCCGCCACCCAGTTCCGCCTCGACGTCGTCAACCCTCCCACGACCTTCCCCTGCCGAAGCGGAACCCATTGCCACCCATCCCAGCCCGAATCTCGTCAGCCACCATCGACCGCCCCTATTTTGCCTTTTCAGGCAAGCCACCGCCTCCGCCGACTGTGTCAACATCGTAGACGCATCAGGCTCGCCGAGCCAGTGCCAACGGTACCCCATACCATCACTATCCTGCAAGTAGACATTGTCGATGATTGTCGCTAGAAAATCGCTGAAAAGCTACTGGGAAACCAATCGAAAACCCACCAGAACCCTACCGAAAAATAGATTCGCTGGAATTTGTCTGGATCTTCCGCCGAACTCATCCAATCGAACCCGATTGAACTTCGGGTGCCACCGAGTGCCAAATTCGATCTCTGAGACGCGCGACGAAACCCTAGCCGTCACTGATTGTTGACTATGACAGGGTATAATTACCTCCTATTTAATTATTTAAAATTGATGATTATTAGCACAACATGCTGGGATTGATTAATTGTCGTGATAAATGTCTGATTGTGAATGAGGTGATGATTTGCATGATTTGATTGATAGTGAACGAATGTTAGTGATCTAATTAGGTAAATTAAATTTGAGCATGCTAATTGACTGCAACATAACTTAGAAAAACATAATAAAATTGGTATGAATAGGATGAGTTAGAAGTATTCCTGCACTGATGATTGTTGATTATCAATAGATGATGATTGCATTGTAAGTGTGATGTTCATGATGAGTTTGATGCATCATTCAGTTAGCGGGCGTTAGCTTCTAAATTTAATGTGTAGGTACGGAGTAGGAGCTTGCCACGTAGGTGCGCAACCACGATTGGAGCTTCTGCTAGGTCCGTTTAGGATTCGTCCCTATTTTACGCTTTATTCTATTGTATGTTTGTTTTATTATTTGCAGGACGGGTTAAGTGGTGTTTTATTGGATCCCACTTAACTCAAGTCATCTAATTGATCGATTTTTCGGATTAATAACCCTCGAGGATGAGATCCCTCGAGTTTGATTTCGAAAATAAGATCCACCACATTCGCCTTCGGGCATATTATATAAATCCCTTCCCAAACCTATATATAATTTTCTCAAGTTTTCAGTGAGATGAGAGAAGGGAAAACCGACTCGCATGTACCATGAGTGGGTGCACGCGCTAGTCAAAGCGGGCTCTAGATTAGTGAGCGGGCTGTTCCAATCCCGAGGGATCCTGACAACTCCTGTTTTGAGTTCCTCACACCTGGAGAAACGGGGAGGATTACAGGTACTGTTTAGTACAGCGCATGTCCGGACTTGTGGTTCAAAGGGTGCTAAAGGCGACTGCCTGAGAGTACTCAGCTTTCGTGCTCAAGGCCAGGAGAATTATGGAGGAAAGGAGAGGGCTTAGGATATACTGGTAGTCCCCAATGGACCAGGAAAATGAGAAAATGCACGAGAGAGGCATCAGGCCAGTCAGTTCGAGATGCTATCGGGTCTGCAGCCCAGTGGCTCCTCAGTAGATGCCCTTAGGAGTGTTCACGAGAAGTATATAAAAGTTTTCTTCAAAATGAGAGTTTGCTCTCATTTGCCAGTTTGTTATGTAGTTATATTTTTGGACCAGAAACATTCGTTATTGACGCTTTTCTTTATATATATGTAGGTGAGGATTAAATACTGGATATGCCGGCTTGGACGGAGGAGCAGTGGCCTACCTTGCACACACAATCACATGCGCCGACCGAATGTTTGTTTTTACTGTTTTAACTATTTTGTTATGTTATTATGAAAAAATAAAATACTTATGATGAAGATTTTGGTATATAGAAATGCATAATGATAATAGGATTTGAAACGTATATGTTAGTGTAAATGTTGCATGATAAAGGTGAGGATGAACAAATGAGCAGGTGACTCGAGGCCCAAAAACGTAAGATATTTTGATGTGGCCAAATTAAATGTTTACGTAAAAAATATTGTGTAATGGATGTTAATGGTTTTATATATTTATACATGATGATTTGATAGGGTGACCCCTAATTACACTTTTAGGGAGGCTCTATCCATTTTATTTTCAGGAACTCTTATTGATTTTATACGCCATTATTTTATTGTATGAATTGGTTGTCATGTCATCCATGTAGTGGCATGATAGGGTTCTATGCATTCATCTATTCATAGCGATCAATATCTTCCATCTTGAGATGCCGAGAGTAGATCCACTCGGAACCCGTGACGGTCTAGTTCAGTTTGCAAGCGAGCTGGATTTGGGGTGTGACCATTTATTCTTTAATACTCTCTTCCCCTTAGGAAGATCCACCAATTCAGACGTGTGATTCTCATGAAAAAGATTTCATCTCATCTTGCATTGCCTTCAACCACTTCTCTTTCTACATGAGCTTTGACCTAACTGAAATTTTCTGGTTCTCCACATTTAGTGATTTTCACATATTATGATAATGGATATCCTGTTGATGGTACTAGTTCATGAGCTGATCTCCTCACATTAGTTGGTTTCCTTGATCAGAATTGGCATGTTCCTGTCGAACATCTTTAACCAACTTATTAGAAATATCATCAGACATCACATCCTCACCTTCATCATCACTAGGTGGGGGAATAATTGTATCATCTTGAGCCTCCTCTTCACTTCCAGTTGAGGTTGAAGGTTCTTTTATCTTTTCCAAGTTTTCCTGAGATTTTGTTTGAAGAACTTCTTCCTTGCCCAAGTCCTCAATTGTTTGATCCTCCCTAAAAACTAAATCTTTGCTTTGAATCAGTTTTCTATTCTTAGGATCTCAAAGTTTGTATCCAAACTTATATCACCATATCCCAGAAAAATACATTCCACTGTTCTAGAGTCAAGCTTATCTATTTGTTCCTTGGGCACATGTGCAAAGGCTTTATAAACAAAAACTCTCAAATGAGAATAGCTAACCTTTTTGTCATTCTAAACCCTTTCTACTATGTTATTGTCCAGAGCATATATGGGAGATCTGTTGATCAAATAACAAGTTGTACTCATGGCTTCACCCATAGCTTTTAGGCAACTTAGCTAAAGACAACATACTTCTAATCCTCTCAGAGATAGTCCTGTTTATTCTTTCAACCACTCCATTATGTTGAGGAGTATAAGGAGTCATCTTCTCATGCCTAATCTCATGCTTGCTACAATATTCATCAAACTTAACAGAACAATATTCACCACCACTATCACTTCTAAGGCATTTCAAGAGCTTACTAGTTTCTCTTCAACCAATACATGAATATTCTTAAAGATGCCAAAAACATCACTTTCATTTTTATGTCATAAACCCACACTTTCTTAGAAGTATCATCAATAAAAATGATAAAATAAAAAGAACCACCAAGAGATTTTACCTCTATAGGCCCACACACATCAGTGTGTACCAACTCAAGAACTTTTGACTTCCTTATACTTATGCTTGCAAAGGATGTTCTACGTTATTTGCCCACCAAACAATGGTCACAATGACTTATTGTGATGTCCTTGACCTTGAAAAGAAGATTTACCTTCTTCAACGTCTCTAGTCTTTTCTAACTCATATGTCTCAATCGATAGTGCCACAAATCAGCAATGGAATCAAGTGAGGAGATATTAAACTCCCCTCGAACTAGACTTGTCTCAGCCTTATACAAAGTACAACACTTCTTCCCTTTAGCAATAATAAGAAAACCTTTAACAAGTTTCCACACACCTTGTGCAAATCGTAAACCAAATCCTTCATTATCAAGTACTCCGATTGACAATCTCCAAGGACCTTCATCCTCAAATCTGGAATATCTCTAACATTTTTAAGCACCAATTTGTAACCCATGTTTGTTACTATATGCACATCTCCAAGTCCCATAATTTTGAAAGTATTACTATTTCCCATATTCACTATACCCAAATCTGAAGGTTCATAGAAAAATTTATTCTTGGAGTTACATGGAATGAGGCTCCCAAGTCAACTACCCAACTAGCATCACAATCAACCATCAAACAATCATTCTCACAATCAAAAAGAATCATCATGCCATCATGCACAATATTAGTATTTTTTCTCATTGATCCTTGCTGTCCTTATTTTTTGAGTCTTTCTTGAGCTTCCAACAATCTTTTTAATATGGCACATCTTGTCACAATAATAACACTTCAAGTGCTTCCTAGATTCAAACCTTCCTTGACTCTTGTCCCTTCTGTTTGTATCCCTATTTCTCGATCTACCTCTTGCCTCTTTTGACAATAATGCATGAGACCTTGAAATTGGTAGAGATTTTCTTCTCACCTCCTCATTCAGTAAACTACTTGTTATAATGTCCATTGTGACACTAATGCATGACAACCTGAAATTGGTAGAGATTTTCTTCTCACCTCCTTATTCAGTAAACTACTTATTACCATGTCCATTGTGAGTTTTCTATCAGGAGCAACATTTCTCAAAGAGATCACCAATGTTTCCCAGTTCTCTGGCAATGTGTTGAAGAGTGGGATTGCTTGTCATTCCTCATCTAAAGTCATCTTCATCCTGGCAAGTTGAGGAATAATACTCTTCATCTCATTTAGATGCCCACTTATGTCACTTCTATTCTTATACCTCAAATTCACTAATTTCCTTATTAAAAGAGTTTTGTTACCAACAGTATTCCTTTCATAAACTTCTTGGAGTTTATCCCATATAGCTTTTGAGGATGTCAATTTAGAAACATGATGATACACAACTTCATCTACACATTCTCTCAAACAGGCTATAGCTTTCCTATCCAACTTATTCCCATCTTTATCAGTTACCTCTGCTGGTTTCTGACTAGTGATAGGTTCATACAAATCGTTAGAATATAAATGATCAATCATTTTTCTTTCCAATAGTGCCAGTTACTCGGCCGTTTAAGAGATATTATCTTAACATACTTCTCATCAGTCATCTTGTTGAAATATAAATCACAAACATACCAACTAGGCTCTTAGAAATTTCATCAAATACTTAGTGGGCTTCAAATGTCATCAACAACCAAAACTTTCAAATCTGCCTCTCATACCAGTTGTTGGGATAAATTAAATATCTAAATCCTCATTTCAACACATAATAAATGAGAAGTATCAATCAAAGTAGAGTTAATAAAAAGAAACAACATCCAAGACAACACAAATTTTACGTCACATAAAATTGATTTTGTCTATTTTGGAAGGTATTTCTTTTTGCCTACATCGCTTGTGTCTATTTTGATTGGCGCATCTCATTGTTGTATGTTGAAATAGGGATTTAATTGTTTGGTTAATCCCAATAATTATGATAGTCATGGTCACCAGAAAAGTCAATAGGGCCAGCAAGGAAGAAAAAGGTCTTGGCACACGGTGTACCATGTGACTCTGGGTGCACACAATTTTTTTGGTCCCTTGCATACACCATCAAATTTAAATTAATTTTTCTCAATAATTGTCTCATTAAAGGTTGCATAAAAACACCGATGCGATAAAATAAAACTAGATCTAAGGTTAAAAGTCTCTATTCTATCTTACCGTGCCTAATTTATTCTTCAAAGGTAAAAACTTTCCAACTAATTAAATAATAAAAATTTTACTTAATTGTTTGTCCACTTTTATTAATAAGTGTTAGACGATGATATTATTTAAATAAAATTAATATAATTAGCACAAAATAATATAAATACCCCCTCCTCGTACAAGAATACATTTTATTTTCATTTAATAAAGGTTTATAAATAGGCTTATAAGAATTATTCACCACCTCTGTAATTGACAATAAGGGTGGCTCCCCCCGTCCTCATGAGAATCTAATCAACCTTTTTTCTTGCAAGAAAATATATATATATAAAAAAGTGACTATCACCGTTATTACACGAGTTTATTTATTTGAGTAACTCACGTCATCTTCGAGCGCAAGGACCCACTATTCCCTAGAACTAGAGAAATAAAACGATATGAAAAATTGAACTATGTTTGTGCATAAACTAAGCATATAAAATTGATAAATATGACATCAATATATAAGATAAATACCCAAAATCAATAAACATGAAAATCAAGATATAAATATAACCTTAAATTTCAGGGATGTCCCATGTGGCGACGTGAGAGTTAGATGTGGCCCCATTGTCAATAATGAGATCTCAATGTAATTGACATACTAGGCAGAAAGTTTTTCTTGACAACTTCAAAATTTAATAAAAGTTTTAATTTAGCTATAAAAAATTTATATCATGGGTAGAAGTCATTTTTTTGTAACTTCTAATTTAAAATGAGTCTTATTCTAATTATAATTTATTAGTATGAATTTCTAATTCTATAAGGAGCTCTTTTTAAATAGGACCTTTTTATTAATTTAATGCAATCAATAATTAATTCTATTATACAAAGGGTTGGCCTTAGTATAAACAGTTTTAATTAAAGAATGAGCTTATTCTAATTAAAAGGATTGTAATATTAATTTATATTAATCATTTATTTAGTTGACTGTCTAAATTAAATTAATATCTAATTTAAAGTCAAAATTTTAACTTTAATTTTTATTTTTTATTGGGTTTTTTATTTCATATCGTTTTGGCTAAACAATATACAAATATAAACATGTAAGTGTGTATCTAACAAATAATAGAAAGGATATGACCATTACTATTTAAATTTTAAAAAACATTCAATAAGACACAGATATAAATAATTTATGAAAAAAATTGTATTAGCAACTGCCGATACTCTTGTGTCAGTTAATATGAGTATTAGCAACTATTGATACTCTTACACCAACCACATTTGATGCAAGTTATTGAATTACAAGATGGTTTGATAATGTGATAATTTTATCAAAGTTACAAACAGTACAGCTATATGATCTATATGAATGACTAAATTTATATATTGTTAATATTAGAATATTAGATGGTATTGATTCAAACATTCATATAATTAATATCGTTATTGATATAAAGGTTGTGAAGATGAAATGATATTATGCTTTTCACAAATGTATAATAGAACGAAAATGAAGTCTTATAGATCATCCTTGTTTTCAAAGTAGCAATATGTTGTAAGGTCTTATACCTAATATGGTTGTAAGATCCAATTAGATGTAGGTAAATCATCTCCTATCTATTCTTATATTAATAAAAGAAGAACTTAATATTGATTTGAAATTAAAAGTGAGAGAACCAGTCAAATAAAATATAAAAAAAATCCAAAAAAAAAATATTGATATGAGATTAAAAGAACGAAAATTAGTCAATCAAAATAGAAAAAAATTTAAAAAATATAATAAAAATACCTCATACAAAAGATTACAAGTTCAAATCTCACTAATCTCATTTTTTTCAAAAAATAAAATAATAATATATTTCACAATAAAAAGTCATGGATTAGAAACCAATTAACCTCAATTTTTAACTTCCAATTAATAACGGTCTGTCTAATTGCTTGAATATATATATAATAATAAAATAAAATAATTATAATTCGTCTTTTTATTCAAATACAATATATCTTTTAAGGTCAATCACCGAGAGCTTATGTATAAAATTAAAATTTATCCAATATAGATCATCTTGTTTAATTTTTGAAATTTTACTAACAAATGAGTATTATTAGCCATGCATATCTAGCATTTATTGGGTCATACAACTAATATTGAATGTAAGACGCTTATAAACTTTCGCTAAATCTAATATAAAATTTTAATATTTTTTTGGCAGTGGTTATCAAATCGTTGTTGTTGCCCCGAGCAATCTCAAATGAAGTTTACATAGCTTGATGACGATTGAGAGAAGTTAATCATAAATGATGTGCATAGCCCTAGCTAGTATGTGAGTTTGGCCCAGACCGGATTTTGGTTTGGTTCAGAATAGCCGGACCGGCCCCTGGCCAAAGTGTGTCTCACCCTTGGGCTTGTGTGAAGAGCAAACCTCGCCGTCCCCAATCTCCGCCGCCGCCGCCGCCGCCGCTGCCGCTGAACTCCGATGGCCTCAGTCGCCGTCGCATGTCCGACCATCACCGCATACAGAGCGGTGAGGCCCCCTCTCTCCGCCGCATCCTCCACTTTGCGCCATGCTTTCTGCCCCCCTGTGCAGAAAGCTCGAGTCTTTGCTCCGGTTCTGGGCATGTGGTGTGGATTGAGGCGTCTGCGCTTGTCTCCGGTGGGGATTCGATCTGCCGCTGTCGGTAATTACTTGCTTTTGTTTTCACTGTTTGGGATTTGGATAGCAAATGGTTGTTGATGGGTTGTTTCCCTTGAAAAGGAGCTGATTTTTATTTTGTAACAATTGGGGCATTTGTGTCGGTTATTTTGCTACAAAAGATTAAATTTTTCTGTTCTTCTTCGGAACTGATGCAATTTAGTTTATACTATGATGAAGAATGAACACTTTGTGTTGAATTTGACTTTAGAAGATTGGTTTTTTATTCTGTTTCAAACACCTGTTGTAATTTTATTTATAGTGTAATGTGCATTGGTGTTGGTTTTGATGTAAAAGATTGAGTTTTTCTGCTGTTTTTTTACGCAGCTGATTCAATTTCATTTGTACTATAATGCACATTGGTGTTTATTTTACTTTAATAAATTGAATTTTTCTTTTGTTCTTTTGCAGCTGATGTAATTTCGTTTGTATAATATACTGTGTGTGCATTGGTGTTGATTTTCTTCAAAAGGTTGAATTTTTGCTGCTCTTTTTGGAACTGATGAAAGCAACTTGGTGCTTTTCGTTTGCAACATAGCCGTGCTTCCTAAATAGAGGGGGAAATGTACAACTTGTTGTGTGCTAAAATTCATTAAAGGCGGGGCTTTGTTTTTGGTGTAGAGAAGAAAGGCACCTGTAGAAGAATGGTAGTATATGCCTCCTTGTTTGGAGTTGGCGCTCCAGAAGTTCTGGTTATTGGAGTCGTGGCATTGCTGGTATTTGGCCCCAAGGGCCTCGCTGAGGTATTGTCTGTTCTTTCGTTGTAATTGTAAATTTTGATATCAAATTGAAGCTGGTTTATAAGTTGTGTACTTCAACAATGAGGCTAGCCATTATCAGTGTGTTTTTAACTATTATGTTCTTGGAAATATAGTATTTTGCAACTTCCTTTGATGAGAGAAAGCCCTTGTATTTTTCTCGAAAGAGATCGACCTCAAATAAAGCAATTTCTTTCTCCTTGTTTCCGACTCCCTTGTAAACCAAGAATCTCAGTATGTCATGTATATTTGTTTCTGTCGTTGCCATGTGATTTTGCCCCATCCTGAGTAATTTTCCTTCTTCCTTGCTTTTCTGGTGTATTCTCTTATGAGTTCCTGCTAGCATTATATTAATGTTTTAGTTTTTACTGTAGTTTTATTGTTGCGTAATTGCTTACATGTTGATGCATAGAATTTGAAAGAAACTATTACTGTTATGTGTCTGACATCTATGAAATGATCCAAATAGGTTGCAAGGACATTGGGCAAGACTTTAAAAGCTTTTCAACCAACAATCCGGGAGCTTCAGGTTCATTTGATTCCATAATTACAATCTTGTTTATAATCAAGTTGGTTTTGACTACTGGTTATCAATTGAAGCCTTTGTCTGAACAAAGGATTGCAAATGTGTATTTGCATGGTTGAGCAAAGTTTACAGCCTGTACCATCCCCATACCAACCTGTTCAGATCTAATTATACTTTCAATAGTTATTCATGAAATGCAATCTAGAGTGAGAAACCAAAATTTTAATTTTGGCACATAAGGTATTAGTATAAGCAAAATGTACAAATCCATATTTTCATTTGCTCTAGACAAAATTCGTTCACTTACTTGAAGTAACTCCAGTGATTAATTTGTGTATGGTCTTATATTTTTCAATCTTCAATAAAATTTGGTTGACCATGGAAGCCCCGTTAAATTAGTAGGGTTATGTTTTACGAAGTTACAAGAAGTTTTGCATATTATCATAAGCAATAAGTAACCTTGCTTACAAAATGGTTGTTATGTTATCTTGTGGCAGGAAGTTTCAAGGGATTTTAAGACAACCCTTGAGCGAGAAATAGGCCTCGATGAGGATACAACTTCAATGGACCGTTCTTCAACTGGGAACCCCCAAGAAGATGTCAACCTTAGTGAGTTCGCGCTAAGGATATTATTTTCTGACACATGGGTTACTTGGTTTAAAAGGATACTTTAGACTTCTCTAACTCAACCAAGAAGCTGTTATGGAATCTTCTTATGCTTCAATCATCTACATCCTAAAACTTTGCCATCATGTTTGAAAATTTGATTTGTTGGAACAGAACCATGTTAAAGTTGTTGCATAACTAAATTTATTTTTATCACCAGATGGCAGCCCATCTTTCGAAGAGATACTGAGAGCATCAAGAAAGCAACTGCAAGCATCTGCTGCCACCACCACTTCTGTGGAGGTAGAAGCTCCAGCAACGAAAGCGTATACAAGTGAGGAATTACTGGAAGTTACAGAGGAACAGCCTGCAGCCTCTGCTACAGCACAACAATTGGAGAATACTGCTCCAGAAGAAGATTCTCAAGGTTTGTGATTCTTATTTAGCTGCCTCTTTTAGTTTAGTTAGATGTCAGACAGAGAAGTGGCGCTTTTTAGAAACAAGATCGACTTTTCTTAGTTTCATTTGTGTCAATTGTGAATTTTTAAATCTTCCATAAATCTTGTTAAAGATTACATTTCATTTATTTTTCATTTACGTTAATGAGATTCGCAGCTCAACCTTTCCAATCTTCGGCAGCTGCTCCGGAGATTGCTATTGGAACACCAGCACCCCAAAGGCCAGAAAGCAAGAGTGAAAATGAGACCTGATTGCTTTGTCGAGAACATTAGCTAGGTCATCTTGAGAGATGTCGTCGAATTCCACTTTTTTGTAATCTGAGGGCCTCCAAACCATTTTTCTTCGTGGTTCATCCTATTGTAGATGAAGAGAAATATTTGTACGATTACTACATGTGGATACAAATCAAATAATTGCTACCTAGTTTCATAATGCACAAAGCTTCCATTGAAGCATTGCTGTTTTGCAAGTACAATTTTTTTGTCAAGAGGGATTTACTGTGATGAATTTCAACTCTGATCTGGTGAGGTGACTCGTCCAGAAGCGCCTAAAGCCACAGTACTAGAAATCCTTCTAATCCAAGTGAAGAATAGCAAGTGTTTCTAATTCATATGGCATGCACGTCCAGATGTAGACTCCCATCCAAAGGCTTGCTTTTGTGTTCATATAAAAAAATGTACTACTAAATCCAACTGTATCAAATTCAGTTATATTCTTATATAATGCATGGGCTTGCACCACTCGTTGCAACCCCAAAATACCAAATAGTGTTAGACAAAAAATCTATTGAACACTAGACTTCCACAGAGGTGTATATGCAAACCATTTATCAGACATTTCCCAATATTGACACAAGTGTAGCTACTCCCTGTGGCAAGTTGCTGAAGCTGGATAGACACATACTCGTTTGTAGAATGCAGTGAATTAGTTGATGGACACCTACAAAAATCAGAAAAATTATCTACATCATAGTTGTTAAATTACACGAGCACATTATGGAAGGGGATAGATATATATGACCAAACAAACAACTCAGGTTATTCAATAAAGATATATACACTCACCAGAACAAAGACAAGAAAAAGTTATTCCAATATCCAGCAAATACATAAACCTAGAATGCTTAGCTAGATTAAAAAAATAAATGAAACATTTATCCGAGGCATTACATAAACAAATCTTATAGGCAGAAAGCCTCATCCAAACTTTAAACAATACTGAGAACAGACAAAATTCTTACAACTGTAAAACACATTTAAGCCAATGAATCAAGATACAAATTTCAGTTATCAACTCCAAAACCACACAAATGAAAAAAATTTAAGAGAATCAGCAAATGAGCTTGGCAAAATGAAAAGAAAGATAAAGGAAATAAACCTTCAGTGATCTGTTTAAGTTGCTGATGGCGCGACCTTCTGCAGCCTCTTCCCAATAACAAGGAGCCCCATTAGGTCCCAGCAATGGCAACAGTCAAAATTGCATTACTTTCTGTCTTTCCCACCATCCCTCACAAGGGAGTCCAGGTTTTTCATCTTTTCCTACCATTTCACTCTCGGTAACATCATTGCTTTCAACTTGACAGATCACTAAAGGTCTCTGTATATCTATCCGCATTCCACTCTGACTCTAGTTTGTCTGATCTATCTCTTCCAGGAAGCAGATCATCTGATACTTTACGATGATCATTACTTTGCTCTTCACTGTAATTACCATGTGCTTCTCTTTCTTCATGCTCTATTGGTTAATTTTCATCCTCAGCAGGAGGAAATATGAAGTGTTCAGACATGAATACTGCTTGAACAGACTCTTCTTCATCAAGATGAAGATCCTGATAGCCTTTCACACTTGGTGCAGCAGGATTAGCTGATGCTGTCAATGATACAACTTCCCACTCGTTTCCACGGGTAGAAGTTTCCACAGCCTTCTTGTTATCAGCAATTTTACAAGAGTTTCTGATCTAATTATCAAAACAATCGAGTGTCTAAAATGCTTAACATGAGCCCATCACACAGTACATAAATTTCTGATGTTAAACATTCGTAAGGCTGCCATTTTCAAGAAAAATTCAAGTATTAGTAATCAATGAACAAAAAACATACTAAAACTCTAATCATTAGAGAAGTACAGAAACTCTTTATCTCAGCAATGACTGAAGTTCAACAATTGCAATGTATAATGCATACATATATATATATATATATATATATATATATATATATATATTAAGAATTGAAGAACTGAATTTAGGAACAAATAAGAGAGAAATAGATTAGGAAAGATATGAGAGAGTAAGAGGAAGAATGGGGAAGAATTGAGGAAGAGTAGAGAAGGGAAGAAATAGAAGAAGAAGGAGATGAGGGAGTGAGAGTGTGAATAGGAGGATCGGATCAGAGAGTTAGAGTAGGGAAGAAGAAAATTTTCATTTCATATGTTTGATCTTCAATTACATTGTAGTACCCCTTTTATACAATGTTCTCAACTTCCCATTTTCATTTGTTTTTATTTTAAGGTAATCACTAACTAATACCACCAAATAACCCATGTCCTTACAATTATCTACCAAATACTCTCAATCCCATTGTCACAACCCCTTGTAGCACAATTCTACCAAATACAATTATCACAATCCCTTGTAGCACACAACAGCAACAAATAAGCACACAAACACACACAAAGCCAAACAGAATTCTAGAACAATATCTCCTATTAATTTTCTAATGAGAGACCTCTCAATTCATTTTGAGTCATGAACAGCAGCATAATCCCTGTTAGTTACGCATTAAGAAGTGTTCTCCTAAATTTTATATACATTGTTGAATTAATTTGATTAAACAGCCCCTACATCACGTGGACTTGAGGCTTGTCAAAATTACTCATTCCTGAGCAGAACAAAAAAACAAAAAAGAATGGTCATCCAAATACGTTAGATTGGGTTGTAATCATACTAATCAAAGCTAAACATATCAAGTATTTGGTCATACAATTGAATACTATAACAACAAATTCTTAAAATAATGTTCCATATTGCTTACTCAATTGTCACCCCAGCGACACGAAATAACAAACCTATCTAGAACAAAAACTATAAAAAGAAATCCAGAAAAACCCTTCTCCGTTTCTCCATATTACGGGTTGCAACTTCCAATGTCATGATAAAGATATTTATAAACACCCAAAAACTAGCTCAAATAGTCACATGGAAGATCAAATTTCGCATTATAAAAAAGAATTAAAAAAAAAGATTACCTCTAAATATTATTGTGTTGTAATCACACTAATTAACGTTCCACAATGCCTGCCAATTCGATCACTGCCACCGCAACACGAAATAAAAAGCATATCGAACACAGTAAAGAATCAAAAAAATACACATTGTACCTTCCCTTTCATCTATAACTCTACCTTATAATTGTAACCTTCTAATTCAGAGATAATAATCACATACACACCCTAAAATACCCAAAAAAAATTGCTAAGTATACATTAAAAAAAAATATCAAAATTTGCATCATATAAGTAGTAGAAATAACTTCATGATTAAACCAAACCTTACACAATGATTTGCCGAAGAATTGCACATCGTCGGCGACGATCAGAACCCCCGAGTGTAAAGCATAGTTGCAAAAATCGGAATCGGGTCTGAATCGATTTTGAGAGAGTCACTGAATCAGATCGAATCAGTTCAGTTAAATCGGTCTTATATAAAACTTTCAACTTAGTCAAAATTTGTGGGTTATTAATTATAGAACATATCATTTTAATATAATTTTTATGTTACGATGTGTATTATAT
The DNA here is from genome assembly GCA_033002965.1 of Piper betle. NCBI lineage: Eukaryota > Viridiplantae > Streptophyta > Magnoliopsida > Piperales > Piperaceae > Piper > Piper betle. Next base: position 36,718 of record JAURVB010013604.1, on the reverse strand, counting down.
TTTATGATATATTTTTTTATTTTTGGATTTTTTTAAAATTATTTGGAGTTAGTTATTATTTTTGACTCGAGTCGAAATCAAATCAACTTTTAATTACGAGAATACTACCTACTATTCCCCCCCCCCTCTCACTCTTTCCCCCGATGCTCCACCTATCCTTCACCTCCGCCGATTGTCGCCGCCCCCGCCCCATCCCGCTTCCCACCTCTAGCCCGGCCCCGTCGCCCCTGCCCCACCCGTCCCCCCTCACCTCGCCGCCACCCAGCCCAATCCCCCCACCACACGCCAGCCATGCCCAATCCGCCCCGCCCCGCCACCCCCTTCCCCACCAGCCCCTCCCATCCCTCACGCACCCCGTTGCCGCCCTCACCACCTCCCTGCCGCCGCCCAGAACAGGCTCAAATCGGTAAAATCGGCTAGAATCAGCCGATTAACGAACCGATTGAGCTAAAGACCGATTTACCTATTTTTTTGACTTGGATTGCCTCCGATCCTATTTAAATTGGTTGATTCCGAGTAAAATCGGCCAATTTTTGCAACAGTGGCTCAAAGACAGCATATTTATACTCGAAGGAGAAGCAAACCGGGATGCTTTCTGTTGGTTCGAATCGGTCTAATTTATTATGAGGACTTATTTGTCATTTGTCTTATAGTGTGATTTTTTTTTGGATTTTGACTCATTTGGCAAAACTTATTTGTCTTTTAGTTTTTTAAAACATACTAATTTTAAAATATAGTATCTGTATGTATTTTAATTTATATCGATAATTTTTACCATATGTATTTATATTAGTTTTAATTTATAATTTTTAGTCATTTGAATGAGAATTAAATGTAATTTGACTCAAATTAAATATTTTAACTTTATTTAAAATCCTTATTTATTTTTAATATTTTTTTATAAATACATGATAGATAAATTAAAACTTTTTCAATTTTTTACGTGCTCATGATAAAAATAAAATTTACCATATCTAGTCATAGTTGAGTTAGCTTTTCAATATACACTTTAATTAAATAATATATTTCTAATAAGAATGGTTGAAAATTTTATAATATTTAATTAATCAATACCTTAAAATAAAAAATTGTTTAATCGTAACAAGACTTGAGTTTTCAATAGAAGTGTAAAATTTAAAATAAATATTTTTTAATAAAAAAGGTGTAATTATAATACTACTTAAGGACAAATTGTAAATGTATAATATGTGGACTCCGTTGTGAGAAGCATTGTGGAAGATCCTTTTTAAAGTGAATATTGCTTCTATATATATTATTATATATAAACCGGCAAAATAACATGTTTGTTGCCGTATCTCACGTCTAATATATTTTTTATTTTCGTTAATTATTTTTTTTAAAAAAATATGAAATTTAAATATGATAACTTATGATAAAAAATATTAATTTTTTGATTAATTAATTATCCATTTTCAGAATACTTTGTGTTAAGATGTACATATGACTTCCACCAAATAAATTTGTTTCTCATTACAATACTACCACATGTCTGCTATTAATTCGCTTATGTTTTCACAAATCTCGCATTGCTATTTTATAAATTTACTCTTTTTATTAGAAAAAACTAAAAAAAATATGGGAGAGACATGTGGCCAAACTAATTTAGTATTATATTATTATTAAGTTGATAGATTTGATCAGGTTCGATTAAACACAAGCTCAAGCTTATTTTATCTAACTTTGGGGTAAAATTTTAAATATAAATTTTGATATAATGTGGAGATAAATCAAATTCAATAAACAAAATTTGAAAAAAAGAAGAAGAAATGAGCAACCACGAAACAAAAATGAGAGAACAATTTAACAATGAGATTAATATGCAATAATTTACTAATTGGTTTGCTCTACATAACTCAAAACTAACGATGAAATCATTTTTTTTTGTACGTTGGAACATACCGAGAATATTCGATTGGTCATTTGGTTGGACGGGGGAGTATTGTTTTGGTTTGTGTTCGATATTTTTGCTCCCTCCAACTCCATCGTTTTAGTACGTGGCCATCCTCTATGGTATGTGAAGGCGGGGCCTGCAAAAACTTTGCCAATTATTGTTGGAATGAGGGATGGGTATTAAATGATAATCGAACAAGATTGTTACTTCTTATTATTAAATTAAATTAAATTTAGACGTTAACAATTGTAGGAAAAAAATTAAAAAAGGATCTTTTGAGTCAATAAAAATTGAGTGCTCTATTGGGAGAAAAATGAGGGAATTTAATGTGCCATTAAATTGATAGCAAGAGGCATTATCAAATATTAGGATTTTTAGCCTTACCGATAACATGATAATATGAGGACACTACATGTCGTACAACCACGTGCTTAGTAGTCGAGAACTACGTTCATCTTAAATAAATTACTTTATTTAGAAAAACTTATTTTTAAAAAAAGATTTCCTCTTTGGTGGGGAGGGATTTTGCACCCCAATATTAAATATGCAACTAGGTCAATCAAATTCAAACAAATCTTACAAGGACGCATTATATAAAATATTACAAAATAAAATAATACTCACACTAACAACCAATCCGACCACCGGCGGTTGAATCCAAGCAAGCCATGTGCGGATGGATAGATGTAGCCACCCTCAACCAAAGGATGGCCAGGTTTACTTGCCCATAGTTTGATCAGAATGTTGGCTGTGAGATCTCTTAACTTAATCCCATATCTAATACTTACTAGCAGAAGATCCCGTTTATAAGTGAGAATAGATTATATATTTTTAATTTGGTTAACCATGTTAAAGAAATGACTTTGGCCCGTTACGTTACACTTTGGGTCGGGTAGTTACAGGTGGTATCAAAGCAACCCGGTTCCATGTTAGATGGTGGGCAAGACTAGGGACGTTGGCTAGGCTGTCGGCCTCAGGCCAGAAAGGTCGTGGGCTGGGCTAGCAAAGGGCCAAGTATAAGCATTTCAAGGACGAAATTTCCTAAGGTGGGTGGATTGTGAGATCCCTCAACTTAGAACCTTTTTATATTATAGATCTTTAACTTGGTTAATCATTTTAAAGAAATGACTTAGGCCCATTACGTTACACTTTGGGCCGGGTCGTTACATCGGCAATCAATTGATATGCCCGTATGAATGACATCATGGCTTACCCCCTCGATTTAAAATTGTAAATAAATATTTTATCATATATTAAAAGAGGGGGAAGTGGCTGTGCTACAGCAATCCAGCCGTTGGATTATATCCAACAGCTAGTTTCCCCCATCCACACCCCCCTCCCACCCTCCCTTCCCCTGTTGTTGTCTTGGCCGCCCCCTGTCGCACGTCGCGTCCGCCCGACCCTTGTCTCAGCCTCAGGCACATCCCAGCCGGCCCTCGTCCACCCCTCCCTCGCGTCCCCCTGGTCGCACGCCGCGCCGCTCTCTCTCTCTCTCCCCCCCCATTGCCGCGGTCCGACCAGCTCCCTCGCCCCCCTATTTTGCCGCGCAAAATCGACCCCTCTGGTTTTGGCGCACCACCTTGGGTCAGCCGGGGAAGAGTCGGAAAGGTGGTCGCAGGAGGTCGACGCTGTGGTTTGTGGCCAGCGGGAATGCATAGTAGGTGGGCCGGCAGTGGGTGGTCAGGAAGGAAAGGAGAGGGGGAACAAAAGGTGGTGGTGGCAAGGCGGCGACGCCATTGGCTGGTGGCATCACTGCTTGGTAGGGGCGGCCGGAGGCGAGGTTGCTGGGGTACAGGGATGGAAAAACAGTCGCCGGCGAAACAGGGGAGGGAGGAGGTGTAACACCCCATTTCGGCTCACCCGTGAACCGACCCGGAAATGTCACCGGCGACCGAACCGTTCGTTAATCTACTAGATTCGGTTAAGCCGACCAGGATCTACTCTCGGCGTTTCAAGATGAAGATGCAAATATGAAATGCATGAATGAGAACGATTGGGTTCTAACGCGGTCCTACATGCATGCTGTGATGTACAAGCAAAAACAAGACAAAATAATAAATGAGAAACCAAAAGAAAATATATAATATTTTATGAAAATACGATAACACATAATAATCTACCATGACATTAAATCATTATCTCATTCATTTTTACCCGAGCCGAGTCTGAACTCCAAGGCTCCCTACTCATGCATATTTATCGGTTCGTTTCATAACAAGTAATTCATCAAGACAAAAACATTGTAATAATCATCCACACAGCATTAAACAACCATCATTATACATTACACGCGGCAGGTACATGTGTGCGCGGTTCCGTGCTGCTCCTCCGCAGTCCCGACAGCTTTCATCGCTCGCATTCCTCACCTACATATATATAGAAAAACCGTCAGTAACGAGTGTTACCGGCCCGGAAAATAACTAATATCAATCTGGCACAGGAGAGCAAACTCTCCTGTTAAATCAAAACCATATACTTCCTCAAGAACTCTCATCAGGGCACATACGGGAGCCGTCGTCGTCGGGCCGTCGCCCTCGGGTCGACAGCGTCCCCCTATCTTTCTCATTCTCATACCTTGGCCATTTCTCTATTGCTTCTCGCATCAAATTTCATTCCTTACCGCCCTCTGCACCTTCCATATTTCTCCTGGCCTTGAGCACAAAGGCCGAGCACTCTCAGGCAGTCGCCTTCAGTACCCTTTGAACCACAAGTCTAGACATGCGCTGCATTGCAGTACCCGTAAACCTCCACACTTCTCCGGGTTTGAGGAACTCAAAGGTGGAGTTGTCCGGATCCTTCGGGAACGAAGTGGGTTCTCCCCAACTCCAGAGCCCGCTCTTCCGGGCACACGCCCTGTCTCTCTCGTTCCCACGTAGCTTCTTCAACTCCTCGTCGGGTCCATTGCACTCGTACTAAGGGAACTTCTTTTCTTCGGAGAATCTTCACTCTTCGGTCCACGATTTGGACTGCTTCCTCTGGGTACGTCAGGTCCGGTTGCAGCTCTACCTCTTTGAAGCTGACAACATGAGAGTTGTCAGGGTGATACTTCTTCAACATCGACACGTGGAAGACATCATGCACGGCTGATAGGTGAGGAGGCAATGCTAGCCTATATGCCACTGGTCCAATGCGCTCAATCACGTCAAAGGGTCCGATATAGCGCGGACTGAGTTTCCCTCGCGTCCCGAATCTCGTGTTTCCCTTAGTCGGAGAGACCTTCAGGAGAACGTGATCTCCTAACGCGAAATGAACCTCACGTCTGCGCTGGTCTGCGTAACTCTTCTGTCTATCTTGAGCTGACCTCATTCTTCTTCTAATCCTCATTACCACCTCTTGTGTCTGCTGGATCATTTCTGGCCCAACTACCACTGGTTCGCTGCCCTGCACCCAACACACTGGGGATTTGCATGGTCTGCCGTACAGTGCTTCGAACGGTGCCATTCCAATCGTGGCCTGATAGCTGTTGTTGTAGGAGAATTCCACCAAAGGTAGGTGTTCTTCCCAACTCCCTCCGAAATCTAGGATACATGCGCGAAGCAAGTCTTCCAGGGTCTGTATGGTTCTTTCCGTCTGTCCATCTGTTTGAGGATGGAAAGCTGTGCTGAATCTCGATTCTGTACCCATAGCTGCCTGAAAAGCCTTCCAAAATCGCGATGTGAACCTCGGATCCCTGTCTGATATGATCTCCCGTGGTACGCCGTGTAACCTGACTATCTGATCTCTGTATAGCGTAGCCAATGTGGTCAGTGGGTAATCCATCCTGATCGGTATGAAGTGTACGCTCTTTGTAAGTCGATCCACTATGACCCATATCGCATCCTTCTGTTGGCGGGTCTTAGGTAAACCAACTACAAAGTCGTAAGCTATACTCTCCCACTTCCACTCTGGGGTTTCCAAAGGTTGTAGCATTCCACCTGGACGTACGTGCTCGGCTTTCACTTGCTGGCATACCAAACATCTAGCCACTGTATCGTATACTTCTCTCTTCATTCCTGGCCACCAATAGGTTCGTCGGACATCGTGGTACATCTTCACTCCACCTGGGTGTACTGAGCATCTCGACGTGTGAGCTTCGTGAAGAATAGTACTTCGAAGTCCGGGGTACTCTGGGACATTAGGCACGAATAGTCGGCCTCTCAATCTGACTAATCCGTCCGTATCCCTGGCCAATTCCTGATGTGTTCCGTGTTCCAACCATTGCTTCAACTGCGGATCTACCTCCTGTGCAATGCGAATTTGCTCAAGCACGCTCGGCTGAATCGTAAGTCGCGCCATCATCCCAACTAACTGTCTTTGGCTCGTAGTGTGCTCGGTCACTGACAATGCTGCTAATCCTGCGGTGTACAAGAATCCTGGCTTCCTGCTCAATGCATCGGCTACCACATTCGCCTTGCCCTCATGGTATGCTATGTCGACCTCGTAATCAGCCAACATCTCCAACCATCTCCTCTGTCTGCTATTCAGATCCTTCTGCGTGAAGATATATTTCAGACTCTGGTGATCAGTTAGAAGTCTGAAAGATGTCCCATATAGATAGTGCCTCCATATTCTGAGAGCGAATATGACTGCAGCAAGCTCTAGGTCATGAGTAGGATAGTTACGCTCATGCACCTTGAGCTGACGAGATGCATAAGCAATAACCTTATCCTTCTGCATCAAAACACAACCTAAGCCAATCCCTGAGGCATCAGTATACACTACAAAATCCTCATGCCCCTCAGGCAATGCGAGGATGGGCGCCGAAGTCAACCTCTCCTTTAGCATCCTGAAACTCCGCTCACATTCGTCTGTCCATATGAACCGTTCCTCTTTCCTAGTCAGTCGCGTCAGAGGGGCTGCTATGGAAGAGAAGTCCTGAATGAACCGTCTGTAGTATCCAGCCAATCCCAGAAAACTTCGAACTTCCGTAGGTGTCTTCGGTTGTTCCCACTGCACTACTGCCTCTATCTTAGCTGGATCCACTGAGATGCCTGATGCTGAGATGATGTGGCCGAGAAAATTCACCTCTGACAACCAGAAACTGCACTTCGAAAATTTCCCATACAACCTATGCTCTCTCAGTGTTTGCAACACAATCCTCAGGTGTTGCGCATGTTCTTCCTTAGATGAAGAATATACCAGTATGTCATCCACAAAGACGATCACAAACTGGTCCAAGTACTGATTGAACACTCTGTTCATCAAGTCCATAAATGTTGCTGGAGCATTGGTCAATCCAAACGGCATGACCAGAAACTCGTAGTGTCCATATCTCGTCCTGAACGCAGTCTTCGGGATGTCTTCTGCTCTAATCCTCAGTTGGTAGTATCCTGATCTCAAATCAATCTTCGAAAAGACAACTGCTAAGCTCAACTGGTCAAATAAATCATCAATACGAGGAAGAGGGTATCTGTTCTTAACCGTTGCATGGTTTAGCATCCTGTAATCTATGCATAACCGCATGCTTCCATCCTTCTTCCTCACAAATAACACCGGTGCGCCCCAAGGGGAAACGCTCGGTCTGATGAATCCTTGGTCCAACAGTGTCTGTAGCTGTTCCTTCAGTTCCTTGAGCTCTAGAGGTGCCATCCTATACGGAGCTCTCGAAATTGGGGCTGTACCAGGCATCAACTCGATGGCAAGATCCACCTCTCTGTCCGGCGGCAATCCAGTAATCTCCTCAGGAAATACATCTGTAAATTCGCAGACCACTGGAATCTCCTCTATACTCGGCTGTTCCCCTGGTCCACTCTGCTCAGTCAAAACTAACGCTGCCATTATCAGTTCACTGCCTCTGTCCAGTTGTCTCACTGCACTCTGATAGGATATCCATCCTTGCTCCCTATCTCGGCCCTGACCTTGGAAGAAAAAACGGCGCCTTCCATGGCGGAAAGTCACAGTCTTCCTTCGACAATCTATCACTGCTCCTTGCTTGGACATCCAATTCATCCCAAATATCACATCAAATTCTTGTAGCTTGAATAATATCAAATCGGCTACAAGCTGTCGCTGTTGAATCTCAACAGGGACATCACGCACACACTCGCCCGTAGCTATTACACTACCGGCGGGGGTGGACACTAACAGTGAATGTCCTAACTCCTCTATCTTATACCCTATCCTATTAGTGTGCATGTACGAAATGAAGGAGTGCGTACATCCAGAATCAAACAAGACACGTGCAGGTACAAGGCCTACGGAAAGCGTACCTGTCACGACCGTCGTATCCTCAAGGGCCTCTGCTACGGTGGCTGCGTACATCCTTGCTGGTTGCTGCTGCTCTAGTGCAGATGGTGCGGCCTGATTCTGAGCTAATTGTGGCTGTGGCCGTGGCTGCGGCCTACCCTTCTGCTTCCTAGTCTGTCCTGCAGCCATGTACCCTCTCTGATCTTGTCCCCTTTGCTGCTGTCCCTGTGGTTGTTGGTCTCCACCTCTCTGGCCATGTCCACGGCCCTGTTGGCCTCTCTGCTGTGACTGCTGTTGGGGAGCTGGAAGTGCAAGTCTCTGCTGAGGTGCTGGGAGTGTCAACTGCTGGGTCTGGCCAGTCGGACACGTTGCAGCCCTATGTCCCAGTTGACCGCAACTGTAACAGGCCCTAGTGCCTCCTCTGCACTCTGCGGCCCTGTGTCCTGGCTGACCGCAGTTGTAACAAACCCTAGTGCCTACTCTACACTCTGCGGCTCGGTGCCCTGGCTGGCCGCAGTTGTAGCATACATTTCTGCTTGCTCTGCACTCTCCCCAATGATGGCGTTGGCAACTCTGACAGACTGGGGCTCTGCTGCCCTGTACCTGGCCATCCATGGCTCTCATGGCTACTGGCGCATCTACACGTCGTCTCTGCTGTGCCCCCTGCTCTGGCTGATATGGCCTCGGATGTTGCTGCCTCTGGTCGACATCTCGTACGTGGTCGTGTAGCTATCACCCGCTCTGCTTCACCTGCAGCTCTCACTACGTCACCGAGGGTAGTAAACTTCCTATCCAAGTATGCCATCCGAATCTCATGATGGAGGCCTTCATAGAAGCGCTCTATTCTTCTTCCTTCGGTTGGAACCAAATCTGGTGCAAATCTCTCCAACGCTCTAAACCTCGTCTCATACTGTACTACTGTCATAGGCCCTTGCCTCAACATCTGGAACTCTCGTTCCTTCCTTCTCCTAACATCTGGTGGAAAATACTTTCCATCGAATTCCACTCTGAATTCCTCCCAAGTGACTCGAGTCAGGACGATCGCCCCCATTTTACGAAATTGCCACCACCCCCAACCTTTCTCCACTGCAAACGATCACTGTAAAACCCGTGACTCGAGTCAGGGTTTTACGTTATCGAACCAGTCGGTTCGACCGTTGGTTCGAGTCGAGTCAGTTTCATGAACCGCGTGCTGAGTCGAGACCAGCCGTGAGTTATGAGCGATGAGAGTCAGGTGTACCTGAATATATGATGATAACGTCGAGAAGATGGTGAGATATGAGTTATCTGAATATATGAAAGTATGCAGTATTTTTTTCTTTTTATATGTTTGATCGTAGAAATAGTTTTAGGCCGAATAACGCGTTAGGACGCGTTGGATTATATTCGGGTGGGTTATTAGTTATAGAGCATGTCATTTGGATGTTGTTGTGTTTGTTTTATTTTATGTAATTTTTCCATATTTTTTCTAGAATTTTTTTAGAATTTATTACGAACTAGTTATTATTTTGACTCGAGTCGGAATCGAGTCAATACTAAATTACGAGTTTGCCATTGAGAACACTTCTTCTCCCTCCCGACCCTTCCTCACCCCAAACCCCCGCCGCCACCGACACCGTGCTGCTGCCGTCGCTGCCGCCCGGCCGCCGGAACCAACCGCCCGTCATCCCGTCGCCGTCGCCGTGCCGCCACGACCCACCCCGGCCACCGTCTCGCCGTCGACGTGCCACCGCGAATCGCCCACGAAACCACCTCGGCCGCCGCCACTTCGAGCTGGATTCCGCCGCCGTCCGGGCCGCACCGCCGCCGCTGTGACCCCGACGACCACCCCTCGCCGTCGCCGACATTTCCCCCACCATCCCGAGCGCCGTCGAGGCCGGCCGGAGCCCCGATCGGAGCACGCCGCCACCGTCGCCCATTTTCGACACCGCCGTCGACGGCCATCGCCGCCTCGGCTGCCTTGTTTGACACCACCATCGGACCAAGCTCGTCGAGCTGGTGCCGATAGACCCCTCTGATTGCCGTCCCGAATCATCGTCGGAAATCGTTGGAATCAGCCGGAATACCGTTGGAATCCGCCGGAAAACCGCCGACACTCGCCGGAAAACCGCCGGAACCGCCGGAAAAATTGGATTCGTGGGAAATTCGCCGGATCATCCGCCGAACGCACCTGGTCCAATCTGATCGGACTTCGGACGCCGCTAGGTGCCGAATTCGAGTTTCGAGCCACGAAACGGAAACCCTAGCCGTCGCCGATTTTCGACGACGCGAGGTATAATTTATTTTAATTTAATTATTTGAAAGTATTGATTATTAGAATTGCATGCTAGGATTGGTGAATTGTATGTTATAATAATATATATAAATGTAGATTTGATTAAGGATAAAATATGAAATTGTTTGATTGAGTGGTGTTAAAAATGGAGGCTAAGAAATTAATTAGGGTAACTAGGCGATGATCACGATACTAATGCAAACTAGCCTAAGTAGACTTGCTAGAATTGATATAGGTTAATGTGTGTTGATTGATGAGTGATTGTGTTGATTGTGTGTGCATGCTATAGGATGTGTGATTCATCATGCAGGCGTTAGTTTTTAGCTTGATTGTGTAGGTACGGTGTAGGAGCTCGCCGCCTAGGCGCGTGGACCCGTTTGGAGCTTCTACCAGGTCCGTTTAGGACTCGTTCTCTGATTTACGCTACTCTCTTGTGTATTTGATTTATTATGTGCAGGACGAGTTAAGTGGCGTTTTATCGAATCCCACTTAACTCGGGCCATTTAGCCAACGATTTTTTCTGGATTAATAACCCTCGAGGATGAGATCCCTCGAGTTTGTTTTCGAACTTCAGATCCAGCTCACGTTGCCTTCGGGCCTATTGTATAAATCCCAACCCAGACCTATATATATGTATAGTTTTCGTGTTTTTGTGAGAGACTGAATGAGGGAAATCCGACTACCGTGCTACGCGAGCGGGCACGTGTGTGTCGACAGTGGGCTCTGGAATGGTGTGCGGGCCGTTTCATTCCCGAGGGATCCTGACAACTCCACCTTTGAGTTCCTCAAACCCGGAGAAGTGTGGAGGTTCACGGGTACTGCATTGCAGCGCATGTCTAGACTTGTGGTTTCAAAGGGTACTGAAGGCGACTGCCTGAGAGTACTCGGCCTTCGTGCTCAAGGCCAGGAGTAATATGGAAGGTGCAGAGGGCGGAAAGGAATGAGATTTGACGCGAGAAGCAATAGAGAAATGGCCGAGGCATGAGAATGTGAAAGATAGGGGGACGCTGTCGACCCGAGGGCGACGGCTCCCGTATGTGCCCTGATGAGAGTTCTTGAGGAAGTATATGGTTTTCATTCAACAGGAGAGTTTGCTCTCCTGTGCCAGATTGATATTAGTTATTTTCCGGGCCGGTAACACTCGTTACTGACGGTTTTTCTATATATATGTAGGTGAGAAATGCGAGGGATGAAAGCTGTCGGGACTGCGGAGGAGCAGCACGGAACCGCGCACACATGTACCTGCCGCGTGTAATCTATAATGACGGTGTGTTATTGCTACGTGAATGAAAATTTTGATGTGTTTGTTTAGATAAATTGCTTGATATGAAATGAATGGATAAATATGAATGAGTAGGGAGCCTTGGAGTTCAGACTCGGCTCAGGTAAAAACGAATGAGATAATGGTTGAATGTCAGGGTAGATTATTATGTGTTACCGTATTTTTATAAAATAGTATATATTTTCTTTTGGTTTCTCCTTTATTATTTTGTCTTGTCTTTGCTTGTACATCATAGCATGCATATAGGACTACGTTAGAACCCACGCATCCCATCCATGCATTTCATGTTTGCATCTCCATCTTGAGACACCGAGGGCAGATCCAGGTCGGCTTAACCGAACCCAGTAGATTAGCGAACGGTTCGGTCGCCGGTGACATTTCCGGGTCGGTTCACGGGTGAGCCGAAACGGGGTGTTACAGCCCTCTCCTCTGTTTTAGCCATGCCACCCCGACCACCGGTGGACCTCGCCGCTGCCATCAACTGGACTACCACCGGCCGTGCTGTGACGGCCTCCTCACCGGACACCCAAGTCTGACGCCTCCTGTCAGCCAAGCTGCACAGCATCCCAGGAGAAACAGAGAGAATAGAGGAAGCTGGAAATAGACCTGTGGACGGTGGCATCGAAAAAGTTGCAGCTTTGATCGAGGCAATGGCAACTGTGGACGCCGCCCACCACCTCTTCACCGGACTCCCAAGCCGCCCTGACCCCGGCCGTGCTGCGCGGCGTCCAGGGAGAAATAAAGGAAGCAAAATAGCTCCTCTACTTCGTCGTCATTGCAGCTACCGCTGGCATTGTGCTCTGCGACTGCCTCCTCACTGGACCCCCTCGCTGACATCTCCCACCTTCATCCCGCCGTCGCTGGTCGCTATGTCGCAGGAAGAATGACTCACCTGTGTCATGCGCGGCTTGGCCGAAGTAAAGCAAGGCTTGGGCACGGGGGGGCGGGGGTGTGACGAGGGCCGGCCGAGACGTGGGAGGGGGGGTGTGGGGGCAGGACGAGGGCCGGCCAGACCGGCGTGCGACAGGGGACTAGACGAGGGCTGGCCGGACGCGAGGAGGGTAGGAGGGTGGGTGGGGGGCAGGATGAGGGCCGGCCAGACCGGCGTGCGACGGGGGGCTAGACGAGGGCTAATGGACGCGGAGCGGCGTAGGTAGGTGGGTAGGTGGGTGGTGGGGGGTGGAGGGAGGGGGAGGGTTGGTGTGTTGTGAGGGTTATTTTCCAGCCATTAGATGGCGATCCAACGGTTGAGACAACTGCAGCACAACCATCTTGGTTGTGCTGCATTACAGGAAACATATATCCATATTAAAAATATTTTTTGTGATTACTAATTAATTAAAAATAACTTGAAATATTGTTATTTTTACAAAAAAAAGTTCTCAAGAAATTTGGAGATTAGAAAATCGCATGTAAATTAAAATAACACGAAAATCTAAATTGTATTTCGGGTTCGCAGTATTATCAAGATGTATTGCCATATACGATACAAATACTTAAAAAATATGATTTGAACTATCACATCAGCCCACTCAACTCAGCCTAACTTTATTCTTTCTTTCGCAAATGAAACCCCTAAGTAGCTTAATGAAATGGTTAAGCAGATGTAGGCAGCATTAATCGATGGTAATAATATAACGCAACAGAGAGCGAGCAATCAATCTCCCCACTTGGGCAAGTGGGGTGAGCTTATAGAACCTTTAACGAATGTTCCAGAACATCTTCAGAAAAATCTCATATTTCTAGAACTTTCCATTGTGGCCTCTTTCGATTCTCCAATATATGTACTCACCCACCACAGTCCACCCACCCATGGACTTCTACCCTCTTCTTCATCTTCCCTCCAATTTCTGTACATCTTCTTCTACACTGATCACATACATTTATTCCACCTTCTCATCGTATCTTTGATATCTTCTTGTGCTTGTTAGCTCAAACAAGAAAAAAATTCAAGCTTTTCTGTGTTTGTCAGAACCATGGGTTCTCTACAGCCCTGTTCAACCAAGTTAATCTCTTCATAATTTTCCTATTTTTTGACAGGTTATTATTTTATTGCTGCTTATTTGTTGTTTGGATCAAATTTGAGCATTTGTATGTTAAATCTTTGGTGTTCCCTTTTCTGCAATTGTTGTTGTTTTTGCTACCATCCAACGTCGGTCATAGCACAGACCAAGCTCCAAGAATTGTGGAAATATTCCATTTTTTCCCAGTTGGTCTCTTTCTGCCGAATCTTTAATTTTTTTGTTGCTGTTCAAGCTCCAAGTATCCAGTTGTTATTGGTACTAATCTGCAGCTCGGAACTTGGTGATATATTCATTTTTTGTGCATCAATCAATCTGATTTTGGTGGCATTGAGCTGCTCGGCGAATTGCTGCAATGAATCCGGTGAAGGAGGAAGCCCCGGAAGCTAGCAGCTCGTCTTCCTACTCCCCTCCACAGCCGGTGGAGGGGCTTCACGACGCCGGCCCGCCGCCGTTCCTGACCAAGACCTTCGATGTGGTGGACGACCGGAGCACCGACGGGGTGGTGTCGTGGAGCAGGGCCGGCAACAGCTTCGTGGTGTGGGACTCCAGCGCCTTCGCCATGACGCTGCTGCCCAGATACTTCAAGCACAACAACTTCTCTAGCTTCGTGCGGCAGCTCAACACATATGTAAGTGTTCCTCTCTGGTTCCTCAAAGCTGCTCTTTGTGTATTTATGTTATTGGTTTCAGGATTTTGATGAATGGTGAAGATTGTGATGCCGGTGATCAAGATTGACCTCAAAAAAAGAGCGCCATGATTGTAAAGTAGGATTTATTAATGTTTGTTTGATGAACTGCTTGAGAAAAGATTGTGTCTTTGTTCATGAACTCTCTTTGTAGGGGAAGAAAAGATGATCATCATCGTCTACCTAGGTCAAGAAAATATGGTTGTTTGGAATATTTCGCTTTGCTTGTTGTTGCTATTTGTGATGACTTGATTTGTACAAGATGAATTCATTAGGTTAGGTCCAGTTGCTGATTGCATAATACAGAAGACAGAAGCAGACTTTCCTGACTATTTCCGAGGTTTAATCTCTCATTGCCAACCTGACAATCCCTTTATTCTTTTTGTATTTCTGGGAAACCACCTATATTATCAACCCAATTCATAGAATTGCTATGTGTACTTTTTGTTCTAGGTATATCCTGATTATAATGTCCTTAACAAATTTATGGTGCTCTTCCTTTTTTTTTTTTTTTTTGATTAATGTTTTGTTCTGCATTGATGATTCCGAGCTTGTTGAGATCGGGAAGATTGATGTAGAGAACTTAATCATATGTTGCCCTGCATATTAGGCTGGTTCTATTCGGCTGGCTATTTTTTTAGATATGTGTGAGAACCATAGAGGTTAATCCAATTTTTGGATCTGGCCAAGGAGGTTTATGTTAGGCTGGTTATTTTACCCAATTTGTGTTCTTCTTTTTGGGTTAATATTTTGTTCTTCATTGATGATTCCGAGCTTGTTGAGATCGGGAAAATTGATGTGGAGAGCTCATGCGTAACAAATATGGATATTTAGAAATGAGGGCTTATTTTTGGGCCTGTGTGAGAACCATAGAGATTGATCCAATTTTTGGATTTGTCCAAGGAGGCTTCTATTAGGCTGTTTATTATTAGTGCTGTTCTTTTCCCATCTGACTTGATGACATAGTTGTGCAGGGTTTCAGAAAGATAGATCCGGACAGGTGGGAATTTGCTAATGAAGCTTTTCTGAGAGGTCACAAGTATCTCTTGAAGAACATAAAAAGGCGGAAACCACCTTCTCAAGCCCCAAACCAACACCATTTGCTTGGGCCTTGCATTGAGGTGGGTAGATTTGGCCTGGATGCTGAGGTAGATCGTCTTCAACGTGACAAGCACCTATTGGTTGCTGAGCTGGTAAAACTTAGGCAACAGCAACAGGACACCAGGGCGCAACTCCAATCCATGGAGGAAAGGCTTCAAAGCACTGAACATAAGCAGCGCCAAATGATGACTTTCTTGGCTAAAGCAATGAAGAACCCCGCATTCTTACAACAATTGGTTCAACAGACGGAGAGGAGGAAGGCGCTTGAAGAGGCAATCAGTAAGAAAAGGAGGCAGCCCATAGACCAAGGGCAGGCCGGCGGTTCCATTCCAGGGGACGATGGCAACACCTCTATCAACATTGAATCTGCAGTCTTTGATGATGGTCTTTATGGGTTTCAGGTATCAGAGTTGGAGGAATCCTCAGAGCTTGAGGCTCTTGCTCTAGAGATGCAAGGGCTGAGAACAATCAAGAAAGAACCTGGACTAGCAGCCGAGGAAGGTCACGGAGTACATCTCCAAGGGAGGGGTGATGGCAGAGAGGAGCTTAGTGATGACTTTTGGAAGGAACTGCTTGATGATGGTGTAGATGAAAATGCAGCTGATGATTTTGAAGGAGGAGATGAAGATGACTGCATCTTTTGACTGAAATATTAGGATATCTAGGTTCCCGTCCAAAATAGTCTGTATGTTTGATAACAGAAATTCATATTCTGTTGGTTATTTTGAGATGTCTAACTGTAGCGAGTAGGGATGGAATATGCTTCTCTGCAGCATTTAGATTTGTATTGTCTTATGACTTGTTCTTTTGGGGACTCCTGTTGTAAATGCCTACCATTGTTCCCTGCGATTAATGAAGACTTTACTCTCTTTTATTCCAAACTTGCTCTTCTTTTTTTGGATACAAGGAAAATAATCTCTTCTTTTTACTGTTGCCATGGAAATCTGAGGCTCAGGTATGCTTGTAGCAGAACTGGTTTAATAAGCATGGTATAATCAGGAGTACCCAGGTGATAATATAATTGTTTTGGAGTGGAAATTTAAACTATAGTACAAGTTCATCAGTCAAATGCTTGGTATATATCATTTTTTTTCATCAATCACATGCTTTTTATCTTGGTATCAAGATTGTCTTGATAATGAGATTGAAGGAGAAATAAATAGTGCACAGCAAGAATAATATTATTCAGGACATTGTACTTAAATGTTACATGAGAAAGTAAATATTACAATGTCATTCTTTACCTTCCACTGCTATACCAGTTGGGAATATCATAATTTAGAGGAGAAGAGCACGTTTTCTACTACAACAAACCTCTCACAATAAGACAAACAAAAACAGCAATAGATTAGACAATTGACTCTTTTCTTATCTGTCTATTAATGTACTGATTATCTTTATACACATATCAATGTTCATAAAAAAATTTTATTTTCAAAGAATTTCGTGAGAGTTCTGTCAATCTTTCGGCAGTTTCAAGTATTGACAAAAGGGAAAGTTGGCATTAGAAAAAGCATTCAAATATTGAAATTATGTCATTCGTAATTGTATGGATATAATTTAGGATTCTTGTTTTCAATATTATTGAGCACAGGTAATAGAAAAAGAAGAAAAAGAAAAAGAGGTTTATAGAGTTCGGTCTTTTTATTTTAGTGCTTTGGGAATAAAATTTTAATGACAAAAAAATATTAGCTTGATATGGCAGTCAACTTTGACAGCTTCAATAATAGCAACCAGCTAGTGTTCAGCTGGTTATAACTCTAAAAACCTAATCACTTAACCAGATTATTTAACTTTGATTTAGAAAAATAAGACAATAGTGAGTATTATAATGGCATCTGAACTTTAATACATTGCCAAATCTTCCCCAAACGTTGATTCGTGTCTGAGAGAAATTGGATGGAGGAGTCCTAAAATCAGGCCCTTTATTTTTCAACAAGAACCTATCCAAGACAACTTTTCATTAGAAAAGGGACTGTACCCAATCTCAGTCACCTGTTCTTCAAAAGGTTGATACCAAGTTTTCTACAATCCAATCTCCAACCTCTTAAAAACCCTTGTCCATAATTGTTATGGAAAGCAACAAGTACTAATAGTGTTTTTATTTGCATTTGTAGTGAGATAGCTACTGAAAGCCATTTTGTGAAAGATAAGAGTGTTTTTTATTCTTCTTTCCTTCATTGGTGGGGCATGTTTGGGTGATCAAGGGAGGGTGATTATATAATAAAAAGAAGTAAACTACAAAATGGGATGATTACTTTTTTAGCATAGATGTGTGTGCAAAATTTTGTATTTAATTGAAGAGTCGGTTCCAAATCATTGTTTCAATCTTCAAAACAAAATGGGATGGATGTATTTAATAAATTAGCTCAAATGGGAAAAATTTTTAGCCATGCTCATCTTTGTTTTATTTTAATTTTATTTAGAAGTGTAGATGGTCATCTTTTTACTGATTTATTAACCAATCTAAACTAAATGGAACAAAATAGCAATGAATAAGTAAGAAAAATGGTGAAAATTTTAGTTAATTTAATAGATCTGACTTTCAATATAAATGGTGTTGTAACTGGTTTATTGATTTAATTAAATATTATTTAGTCATTTTATGTGGAAATATTAAACTTATTTCTACTTCAACTCTATTCTTGAAATTTTTATTGTCAAATTTCTCGCTTAGATGAGATTACTAAATTAAAAATTTTTATTTACTTATTTCCTAATTATAATACTAGTTTACTATATTTTAGATGGCTATGAGAATTTATATTTTGTGAAAGAGAAATTATTTTAGATAATTGATATTTTTATTCACTTGATATTGTTGCTTTGTGATACATAAAGTGATGAAATTTTAATAATATATTAACCTTTTAACTGACGGATAAATAGTGAAAACTTACTTATGGTAAAATCTTATAGACTATATTAATGACTCGATTAGGGTACAAATTTTCAAAATGGTAAATAATGAATGCTATTGACTAAACTGTCCTAATTTTATCTACAACATCTAGGGCTCCTAATTGAGCGAGCTAGCCGCGAGCATTTAGCATTCTTCTCGGCTCGACTTAACTCGAAACTTGATATTTAAATACTCAAATTCAAATCTTACAAGACAAGTTTAAGCAAGGTAATGTTCGATTCGATTCGACTCAGTTTTAACTCGAATTGAAATCGACTCGTAACTCGACTCAAACTCGACTAAATAATATAATATAATAATTATATAATATTACTTGCCTGCTCAAAATATATTTAAAATCATAAATAAATGTTATTATTGACTACGTACTCAATGAGGGTGGTAGTAGGGGTGTTTTATTTTTTTATCAAATCTAGGTCGTCATTGTAATCAAATGATTCAGATTAAAGTTTGAAACAGAAAGATTATGTGCCTCCAGCTAAGATAATCTTTATTATATATATATATATATATATATATATAATTGTAACTAGTTATATTTATTTATATATAATAAAATAATAAAGTAGCTAATATGCAAAAAAAGAAATATAAATGAAACAAACTTTAATCAAGAAAATCTTGACTTGCCTTTTGATTAACCCTAATCATTGAGGTATATAATTGAGCCTCTCGTTACATAGAGAATAATTTTAATAATAATGACAGTGTGGACTTTCCCTAATCCAGTGCCTGCTTTGCACTTTGAGATGTTTCAAAATGTAGTTCAAAGTTCAAAACAAAAAAAAGCTTAAATCTATATTATTTTATTTTAATCAAATAACATTCTCAACATTAGTGCAGTTGACTTAAGATTTGAAGGTCGCATGCTCGATCAACACTCACCGCATTATTTAATAATATTTTTTGTTGAATACATGTATAAGAAAAAACTAAAATTGTAATTGATATTTAGGCCCGGCACTTTTATGCCTTCCATTATTAAAAACTCAGTAATGTAAACATCTCAAACTTCTTAAGTGGATTTTCTTTGGCTACTCCATTAATGACATCTAACCTGCAACTTACTTATAAAATCTAAAATATTTCGGGTGTAATTATGGTACAATTAAAGTCAATGTGGTTAATAATTTTTGCTTTAAGAAATGAAAATAACTTTACTCAAATACTATTAAACTTAATTACATTATCCACAAAATATTATATTATTATTCAAATCAATTTTTTTATATTATTCATTTTAATATTTTGCTTTACATTTTCTTGGGATTTAAACTTTTTTTAAGCCATGAATGAAATTTTAAGACATAGATGAATATTTATTTTCATCCACAACGACTTCATTTTTTTTGACAAAATAGGCATGCATATGCAAAACTAATATTGGCTATATAAAAAATAAAAACACAATATTATTATATTTTATGATCATTATATCTTAAATCAAATCATTATTAATAATGTATAAATTCGAACTAAATTAAGATCACACTCACATTCCAAAGCAAGTATATATATAATATATATATATATATATTATATAAAAAGTAACTTTTTTTAAATTTGAACCATAATAACTTAAAATTAAATCAACATTATATTCGTGTTCTTTCCTGTTGATTTGTTGATTTTGACTTTCATGTCAAATTGGAAACTTAAACCTAAAATACACAAAGTATTGATAGAGAATTAAAATTTTACATGTTTTGAGAAAAATTCCTCATTTAATTTTCACTACTATTATTGTACTGAAATTTGTGTTTTTATTCATAAAAATATTGTCTTGAAAAAAAGACAATTTTAAGTGTTAAAATTTTTCATTTTTATATGTTGCCCTCAGTTTATC
This sequence comes from Piper betle, assembly GCA_033002965.1. Lineage (NCBI taxonomy): Eukaryota > Viridiplantae > Streptophyta > Magnoliopsida > Piperales > Piperaceae > Piper > Piper betle. The sequence continues at coordinate 16,505 of JAURVB010013604.1, read as the reverse complement.
GAAAGAAACTCCTCTTAAATTATTTTTTAAGTTCTATTACTCAATGAACTTACAAATAAAGACTAGTATTTTAGTAGGAGGATAGAGACTCTTATAAAGCATTATGTAATAGAAAATTTTAATAAAGACTCTTATAAAGCAGTAAGTAATAAAAAAACTTATAATAAAATTTTTAAGTAATATTATTCAAGTAACTTATAAATAAAGACTAGTATTTTAATAGGAGGATATAGACTCTTATAAAGCAATAAGTAATAAAAAAATTTTAAATAAAATTTTAAAAAATTGTCACGAAATTCTTTTATTACAAATATTAAAACCAAAAGAATTCACAAGGTAACATTTGACGGGTATAATTATTGGGGGAGTTTTGCACTACATTTTAAAAAAATTAAAAATAAAATCTACTTTAAAAAAAAATTACAATATTTGTCAGAATTTTTTAAACAGTCAAATTTTTATCAAATAATTCGGGCATATATCATTGCACGGTTTCAACAATCAAATACCCCGTTAATAATAAATTGAAATTATGTTGGCAAACCCGGTGATTAAAATATAAATACAGGTGTAGTTTTAAAATTTTAATTTTCAATAAAAAAATAGCCCTATGATTTATTATCGAGGAAAAGCGTTCAAATATAAAAAATTTGCACAGCTCAGAAAAATTTCGATTTAGTGGGACCGACAATAAGAAAAAAACTCAGATTTCCCAAATTCCCCCTTTTCTACCACCCCTGCCCGCCCTGCCCGCGCCCACGCTGGTGCCCGGACCTCGCCTTTTTTTCGGTTGTCAAAAACAAAAACGCAACCAGAGAAACGCCATCTCCACCGCTCTCTACCCCTTCGCCGACCGCCCCCCGACAAGCTCCCACCTTTCCGCCTCCTCCGACCTCCCATTCAGCCCCGGCGAAGATCCGAGGCGGAGCGGCGGATGCTCGCGGCGGCGCGGCGGTTTTTGGTGCTCGGGTGACGGCGATTGAGGGGCTGCGGTTGGTGCGGCGGGGAGGGGGTTTTCGGCCGATTCGGGCGGTTTGGGTGTGGGTTTTGAGCTCCGGGGAGTGTCTGGGGAGTTGAGGGTGGAAAAGGTGGTTGCTTTTTTGGTCGTCGGCGGGGTAAGATTCGGTGGCTACTCTGTTGCAGGGGGATGAGTTGGGCGGGATTGAGAAGGGGGTTTGGTCGATTTTGAGCTCGGTTGAGCTGTTTTGGGCTGTGTTGGTGATGGGATACTTTGCGATTTGAGGTGGAGAGGGTGCTCGTTGTTTTTGTTTTTGCAAGGTTGTTTCATCTGATTGTTTTGGTGATTTGAGAAGTAAAGCTCTTATCTTTGTCAGTTTTCCAGCGAAGATACAAGAATTTGGCTACTGTTTCGAGCTACTTGTGGTGATTGTGGAATTTTGGATCAATTCCGGTGTGGAAGTGTGGGAATGGGTATCTAGTGGGAGCTGACTAGATTAGCTTCTGGATGATGGGATTGAATCCTGATTCCATAAAGGTGGACAGTTGGGATCATGGTGGAAAGTCGAAAGGTCGGAAGAAGAAGGATGACGCATCGAAGGAGACTGGGTGTTGGATTAAGTTCAGGCTTATGGGCTGTATTTCGGCGAGGTCGAAAGTTGAGAATTCCGTGAGCGGCACCAGCACCAACTATGGTATATTTGGTCTTGTTATAGAAGTATGAATTTTCCCTTTTGTATGACATAAACAAGGTTCTTTTACGTGCATTATCACTTCTCTAGAAGCGGTTGAAATTTACAATTTTATACATGCAGTACTAGGACGGGAGTCTTTTGCTTATATGGATAAGACGGTTGTTTATTCACTGTTTTGTAGCTTTCATTGTTTAGCTTCCTTGATGTAGTTCAGCTATTACTTGAAACATTGTGCAGTACTTTGCAGTTAGGTACATTTATACTCTAGTGTGTTGAACTGAACTGTCAGTATTAAGTTGTTACCATGGATTCAAGGAAAATGCCTTATTTTTGTTTTAGTCATCAATCAAGCTAGTAGGCTCATGTTGATGGCTTGATTAGAATAGTACATTCTGTTTAACCATGTTTGAAACATAAAATATACTTGCTGAAAAGACTTGTAGAAAAATTTTCATGCATTTTGTAAGTGGATTGTGTTTCTTATATGTGGACCAGCGGAAAGCAGATCTACAAATGATGCTTGTAAAGAACAGCCTGCTGCTCCCGTGGTTTCGTCCACAGCCACTAGTAATCAAGAAAGTGCTCCGTCGACTCCAAAAATGTCCCAGGAGTTAAAAGTGGCTTCCCAGCTCAGAAAATTCACGTTTAATGAACTCAAAAGTGCTACTAGGAATTTCAGGCCTGAGAGTCTTCTTGGGGAGGGAGGATTTGGGTGTGTATTCAAAGGATGGATAGAAGAAAATGGAACAGCTCCCGTGAAGCCTGGAACAGGGCTAACTGTTGCCGTCAAAACTCTCAATCATGATGGACTTCAGGGGCATAAAGAATGGCTGGTATTTATAGCCTTTTTTTGTGCTAGTATTATATCTTTTTATTTGTATGCGTGTGGGTGTAAAAATGTCTTGTTTTGGTGATTCTACAGGCTGAAGTTAATTTTCTAGGTGATCTTCTCCATCCTAATTTGGTGAAGTTAATTGGTTACTGCATTGAAGATGACCAGAGGTTGCTAGTCTATGAGTTCATGCCTAGAGGGAGTTTAGAGAACCACCTCTTCAGAAGTATGTAACTTTTTTTTATTCCGTCGATGTTGTAGGTTATCCTGAAAATTTTCCCCTTTATTGTGGCTATGAATCTGATGTTTCAGAGATCAATCTTTGTTAGTTAGGACCTTATACTCCATGGTCGGTTGATGATAAAGTGTAGATGTATCTAGAGGATTATAGATATGATCTCAGTTGTGTTTCTTGAAGAACAGTTTAATTTAGTGGAAATTGTTATATTTATGAAAGGCTTACAGGAAGATTATAAGTGTTTAGGTTTGAAAGACATGTATAGGCAGTTAACTGCCTGTGTATCATTTTATGATCGTCTATTTTTGTAAAAATTTGAATGCACTGCACAATTTATGGATTATTTTTTGTTTATTTTCCTCAGAAAGTAGTGCTCTAAAAATGGTGACAACCGTCGCTGATCTGATGAACAATTAAAAGAAGCCCAGCATGAAAGTTGACTTAGAATTATTATTCTCTTATTAACTTTTATGTTGCTAGAAAAAAGCTGGTTGTTGAATTAAGTGCAATGAATTTGGTAGGCATTTTCAAATAAGGGCTAAATGCTTTACTGTTTATGTGGTTTTCCTGTGATGTTACTGCCTTGGTTAGTGATGCAACATATGCAGGCTTTACTTTTTAGTATTTGATATTTTATGTCATGGGCATTTTCTTTAGGATGCTGAATCTTTTTTCTTTTTAGATAAGACATTAGTTGCGTGCTAGTGGTCTTCTGTGCAATATTTATTCTTTTCGCTTTATACTGCTTTATTTGTAGAAGGGTCCTTGCCTCTTCCATGGTCAACGCGAATGAAGATTGCTCTTGGTGCTGCCAAGGGTTTGGCTTTCCTTCATGAAGAGGCTGAAAGACCTGTAATATATCGTGATTTTAAGACCTCAAATGTACTTTTAGATGCGGTATGTATCTGAAAACTACTTGATCAGCAGTTGTGAGTAATTTACTGGCTTTTCTATTCAAAAGGTAAATGTACATTGTCCATAAATCTTCAGGATTATAATGCCAAGCTCTCAGATTTTGGGCTAGCTAAAGATGGTCCCGAGGGTGATAAAACTCATGTTTCCACACGTGTAATGGGCACCTATGGATATGCTGCACCAGAGTATGTGATGACAGGTAAGAGAAGACTGAACTTACGCCGCCTATATTTGATCATTTTTTCACTAATTGCATTAACTTACGTGGAATGAGGCTTATTTATACTCATACTTAGAGAAAAACTCATAATGTATTTAACAGAACTAGATTTTTTTACGTGATTTTCATTATTGAGATTAAAGTTAGCTCATGCATAGATATGACCTGATAGATTATTTAGACAATTCATATTTGCTTATATGTGATTTCCTTTGACGAGATTAAAATTTTAATGCAATTGCAAAGCAAACTACAGTGCATGATTATTACTACCACTACTTTTGGAGACCATGAATGTTGTGTTGTAGTTCTGTGACCTAAAAATTCGAAAGCATGGTTTAAGAAAACCATGAAGGGGAGTAAGGGTTGTGGCTGTTTGATCTAGTGGTTATGGGTTTGATTTGATAATGCAATCTCTTGCAAAATGCACTGCATGCAATAGATTTTTTGGTCCTGTTCTTCTCTATTCCCTCATGTGCAGAACCTTCGTGCACCAGGTTGCCTTTTTTAAATGAAAACCTAAGTGAACCATACAATAATGTACCTAATGCAAAGCGAACATGCATACCGGGTTTTCTAAAATTCTGCTAGGCTTATAAATGTCATCCAAGTAGCAAGACCATATGTTTATCCTAGCAACTAGTTTGCTTCAGAATGCTCTCAACCGTAAATTGATGACAATATTGATGCATGGTGTTTGCAATCTCTAACACCATTAAAAAAATTTTACTTTAACTGGTTCAAGAATACCTAGCTGCCTTGCAACCTGGATGTGCAATGATTTGAGCTGCTACACTCAGTTGAGCATATAATACACGTTGCTTTCAAATAAGATTGCTAAGTCAGTGACATTAGTATTTTTATTTTGTGAGGTATTCTTAATTGAGGTGAGCCTAATGGTTTTGGTTTTGAATTTCACAAAGACTGGAACTACTGACTCCTGTAACAGTGTGGTGAAATTGAGCCGCAAGCATCATTACTACATATTTTTTTCATGACAATAGCAGCAAGGGGCTAATTTCAATGCTTATCTCTCAGCCCGAGCTGATAATGTTTTTACATTAAGAATAATGTGTACTGAATTGATTTTTGGCTACGTTTAGCAAACATACTAAAGTAAATTTGTTTAAAATTATAAATGCTGGGAGCGAGTATCAAATGTTTAGTGTATATACAACATTTGTCATCAATTAATTCAAACTAGGAAGTGGTAAGGCGAAGATGGTTTCTGCTCAGTTTAATTATGTTAAACTGGAGAAACCATACAGAATCTACTCTGTTGTACAGTGTCGATTGTTTTAGAGTGGGTCACGGTTTGCTTCTTTTTGTCTCTTGTTGGTGTTCTAACTTGGAATTTATCCTGTAGGACACCTGACCTCAAAGAGTGATGTGTACAGTTTTGGGGTGGTCCTCCTTGAAATGATAACCGGCCGAAGGTCCATGGACAAAAATCGACCAAACGGGGAGCACAACCTTGTGGAATGGGCTCGTCCACAGCTCAGTGATAGAAGACGATTCTTTCGTCTTGTAGACCCACGTCTTGAAGGCCACTTCTCTATCAAAGGCGCTCAGAAAGCTGCCCAGCTTGCTCACCATTGCCTTAGCCGAGACCCCAAAGCTAGACCATTGATGAGTGACGTTGTAGAGGTCCTCAAACCTCTTATAAATCTCAAGGACATGGCTAGCTCCACATATTTTTTCCAAACCATGCAAACAGAGAGGACATGCGCCAACATCGGCAACCCAAATGCAAGAAATGGCATGAGGATGCAAGGTTTTGTCACAAGAAACGGGCAACCACAATTGAGAAGCCTCTCAAACGGGGCCTATGCTTCTCCAAGACATAACCAGTCACCCGGGCCTAATGGGAGAAACCCATGACATAGCATCATCTCAGTATCTGACTTTTCGTGGTTTCAACTTCCAACATTTCTGATGTCTACCTGAGATTGCTGGTGGGGATGTTTGTTCTCACTTGTAGATCTTTCTGGGTTCTATCCTGTCGTCTTGATAGAAGCCACGGGTTTGACAGGCATGAATGATTTTATCAAATGGCCGTGGCGAGGTAGATGTTGGGTGGTGTTCAATGCTATATGTTACTTTGGAGAATGTAACTGCAAAAACACACTTGCATGACTTTTTGTCAACATTGGCATGCCATGAAATGAATCTCTTTATATTTGTGTATGTATGACAACCTTCATCAAAACTTGTGCACGACTAAAACAAAAAAGATCATCACTGCTACATCATATTGAAACAGGGCGAGCAGCAAAGTGCCGACCTGATGTCTTGTGACGACTGGTTCATTGTATACATTAACAAGATTCAAAAACAAATCTGAATACATCAATCTTATGTTTGATTAAATCACACAAATTCTTTGACAAGTGAGACTTAAAAAACTGCTTAATCATCATGTATTAGACAATGGCAAACTCTCTTTCTCAAAGACTATTTCATGACAGAGCTACCCAACAAACCAAGGCTAGTTAAGACTTATTCTACCTTCCCACCATGAAAATGATGACTTTCGACAGACCAACATGATGAGAATACTTCGGCATTAGATTTAGACCCCACAAGCTAAATAATAAAAAACAATGCCAATTTGCAGTGCAAACAGAAAATAGTAAATAAATTTGATAATACATAAACAAGAGTTCTAAGGATACACGCTATGACTATTGACTGCTACAAGGAGTAGCCCTTGTTAACTCCTTAAGCAGACCAGAACGTTGGGGTTATTATTAAATTTCTGTCGTATAGTGCCAATCGATTCATTAGTTTTATTTATGTTAATGCAAGTATTCTTAATTTTCTCGTTTTTTTATAACAATAAAAATTGCTTTCAGTTCAATATCAGGTTAAATACTAAGTATTTTTGTGTGCGTGTTTGTTATAATTCAGTCAAAAAATTAATCCAAGTCCAACATAAACAATGTACAACGATTGGACAATATTAGTTTTGAACAATTGAATCGAAATACATTGACATATCTTTTAATGCTGTATTTCACGTTCCCCCTCCCGAGTCCAAATAAAAGGAAGACGGCGGCATCAAGAAGAACATTCGGGCAGTGGAATTTTGTTAATTTTATTTTTATGGACTTCAATTTTTTGCTTTGTCCTGCGCACAGACGAGGTAGGGCATCCTCGTAAGTATGTACTGTATACTCGAAATTTCAAAATTGAGCATAATTTAGAACAAAATAGAATATTTATATGATTTATTATATGCTTTTATTTTTATTTTTTGAAAGTTGACCTCAATTCTTTTGGATCAAAATAATTGACGAATAAGAAAAAGAATAAACCCGGTTCTCCCACGTGAGATCACTATGGATCTCGCATGATTAGTGCTCTCACGTGGGAATGTCACATTTCTTAAGGTCCACAGTTCACGTAAGGTTGCTATTAGCATTGTATCATCATTTTACACCTACATATATAATAATAGCAATTTAATAATAATAGATAATTGTTAAAAAAATAATAATAGTAAAAGATGGTTTTATCTAAGCATGGACTTTTATGCGATGTTATTATGTAATTGCAAAGGGTAATTGTCGGTTCTAGTATAGAAGATAGTTTCCAGGACATTTGATTGTAATAATAATTTTTCTCTCTAAAAAGTTATATTATAAGTTATGTTTTATTAGGATTATTAAAATTAAAAGTTATTTAGTGGATATAATTATTTTTAATATTTCTAATGCACTCATTGGGAGTAAAAATTAATATATAATGAAATTTTTTGGGTGAAAGACACGTGTCAACAGGATAACAAACAAGTCATAGCTTGGTATTAGTTGAGGACTGGGGTTAGCAAATGAGAAAAGGGGAAGAAGAAGAAAGGAGGGAGTGGTGAACAAGAAGGGGAGGGGTGACAAAGAGTTGACGGGAGGAAAGAGGAGAAAAATTAGGGTTAAAATTGATGTTTGAAGATCGAAAGAGGGGAAGGGAAGACGAAGGAGGAAAGTGTAAGATTTGAAATTTTTTTTGAAAAATTTAAACAAATGTTAAAAAAATATACAATATAGGCTTTTTTTAAAGGTTTGATATATAACTCTAGCCATTTTTATTTTTTAATGTTATATTAAATATTGTTTAATTATTAACTCAAAATTATTTATATTTATATTAAATAAGCCCAAAATAGCACAACCAAATACTTTATTAAGTTAACCTTTTAACCTCTGGTGTTTCATCCTAACATAAAAAAAGAAATTTATTTAGGTTCTATTTCAAGGTTTGTTATTTGTATTTGATGAATCAAATTATATAAAATTTTATAAGATGAACAATTTATTTAATTATGTATTAGTAATATTTAATAATATATATCATTTTATGGGTGCCTCGGTGTGCCTCCAGAAACATAGATTTTGGGACTTAATAGCCGAGTGACAGCTTTGGCCGCGACGCTTTCAATCGTGTCGATTAGGACGATTATATTCGGATAAGCTGTTTTTGACAGACAAGCCAATAAAATATCAAACACTTCGTATTCAATAAATTGTCCAATTTTATAAACCCTTTGGGAGATAATTTTTAATTTAGATTTTTTACATAATCAAATATAAGTAATTAAATAATTATTTATATATTGTTAGGGTATAATTCCACCAGAATTAAAAATCTACAAGAAAATTTTAAAATCCAACCAACTTTAAAATTTTTACTTGTTAATATCTACTTACTCAAGATTGTTGCTCTTAACATAAAACTAAAATTATTTTAATATTTTTTGTCCACGGGATGTGTAACACCCCAAATCCGGTTCACACTCGTGAACCGAACCGGCATGTTACCAGCCCCGGTTAGGTCGGCTAACCCGAACCTAACTCATACGGATCCAATCTCGGCGTCTTAAGATGTAGATACGACTTGTCATGCATGGATAAATTCATAAAACCCTAACATGATACTACATGGATGACATGCAACCTAAATTTCACACCAACACAATTACAATCAAAATTAGTAAAAATTCTAAAATGAAAGGGACAGAATTTCCCCTAAAAATGCAATTAGGGGCCACCCTGTCAAAATCGTATATTCAAACATATATACGTATAGCAACAATAGCATTCACACATACTTCTAATCTATTATATTCATCATTCTCTGAACTTTGGGTCCTAACCCATCACACTTTTGCTGCGCTACTCTGATCATTTCACATTCTATCATGTCTCATGCATTTGAACATGTCATTCACAATATAATAACATAATAACACAAAATTAAACATTCAGAAATCTAACATGTGTGTGTGTACAAGACCTCATTGCTCCTCCGTCCAAGCTGGCTCCTCCAACTCGTGATTATTACCTACATATAGTATAAAAACACGTCAGTAACAAGTGTTACTGGTCCGGAAAATAAAATAACTATAACAAGCTGGCTATGAGAGCAAACTCTCATATGAAAGAAAACCATATACTTCCTCAAGAACACTCTGAAGGGCACTACTGAGGAGCCACTGGGCTGCAGACCCGGTAGCATCCCGAACTTACTGATCTGCTGCTGGTACTGTGCCGCTCTCGGCACTTCTTTTTCAGTACTTCTCGTGAAACTTTATCCTAAGCCCTCTCCTTACCTCCATATTTCTCCTGGCCTTGAGCACGAAGGCCGAGTACTCTCAGGCAGTCGCCTTTAGTACCCTTTGAACCACAAGTCCGGACATGCGCTGTACTAAACAGTACCCGTAAACCTCCACGTTCTCCGGGTGTGAGGAACTCAAACGCGGAGTTGTCAGGATCCCTCGGGAATGGAACAGTCCGCTGGCACTAATCCAGAGCCCGCTTTGACTGTCACGGCATCCTCTGCATGGTACGTGCAGTCGATTTCTCCATCTCTCGTCTCACTGAAAACGCGAAAACTACATATATATATTAGGGCTGGGTAGGGATTTATATAATAGGCCCGAAGGCAACTTGTGGTGGATCTTGTTTTCGAAATCATCCTCGAGGGATCTCATCCTCGAGGGGTTATTAATCCGGAAAATGTTCGGTTAAATGGCCCGAGTTAAGTGGGATCCGATAAAACGCCACTTAACCCGTCCTGCAGGCAATAAATCAAACATACAATAGAAAAGAGTAAATCAGAGCGAGTCCTAAACGGACCTGGTAGAAGCTCCAAGCGTGTCATCGCGCCTAGGCGGCGAGCTCCTACTCCGTACCTACACATCAAAACTAAATACTAACGCCCGCTAACTAAATGATGCATCAAACTCAATAACATCACAATCACAATGCAAGCATCCATCAACATAACAATCAGAAAATCATAAAAATAATTAATCCTAGCTCATCCTATTCATACTAATTTTATTACGTGTCTGTAACTTATGTCGTGGTCACTTATCATGCTCTGACCTGATCTACTTTATTAGATCACTTACATTCAAGCACTATTCATCAAATCATGTCTCTTATCACTTCATTCGTAATTAAGCATTAATCACATCAATAATTAGTCCTAGCATGCTGTGCTAACAATAATCAATTTTAAATAAATTAATCGGAGGTAATTATACCTCACATCGTCGGCAATCGGCGACGGCTAGGGTTCCGTCGCGCGTCTCGGAGCTCAAATTTGGCGCTCATCGGCGTCCGAAGCTCGATCGGGCTCCACTGGGTGAGCCCCGCGGAAGATCCGGTGAATTCTGGCGAATCCCAGAAATTCCGATTTTCCGGCGGTTTTCCGGCAGCTGCTTGCGGTTTTCCGGCGACTTCCGGTGGTTTTCCGGCGACAATCGCCGGCGGCGTCTACTGGTCGGAAAGGGGTCGTGTTGGGTACCCTCGGAACCGGCTCGGCGACCCCGACTCATCTACGAGGTCGACGCGGCCAACGGAGGTGGTGGCTCGCCGGAAAATGGCTAAAACAGGGCCGGCGGCGATGGGTCGCTAGATCCGGCCGGCTAGGCCGGCGATGGCCTCCGCTCCGGTCGGGAAAGGCAGCTGAGGGGTCGAGGACGTCGAGCCGACCACCTGATCGTGGTGGCGACGGTCGGCGGCGGCGCGATCGGCGACGCAAGCGCTGCGTCACCGCGGTGGTTCCTCGCGTCGCGGCGGCCAGCTCGTGGCCGGGCCTGGTCGGGGCGGCAGGGCGACGCCGTGGCCGGGCTGGGCGGCGTCGATCGACGGCCAGGCGGCGTCGGCCGTGGCGGCGGTGGCGCGCGAACAGGGGCGGCGCGGCGGCTAGGGTTTGGGCGTGGGGGAGGAAAGGTCGGGGTGGAGAAGAGATGGTTGGGTGGCAAACTTGTAATTAAGACTTGACTCGTCTCCGGCTCGAGTCAAGTATAATAACTAGGTCGTATTAAATCCTAAAAAAATTCATAAAAATCGGGAAAAATCCCGTAAAATCAAACAACACCAAAAAATCATAATGATATGCTCTAGAACTATCAACCCACCCAAAATGCCCGTAACGCGTCCTAACGCGATAAACGGCCTAAAACTAATTCTACGATCCACTATATATAAAAATAATAAAAAAAATGACTGGCATACTCTCATATATCTGATAACTCATTCTGTTCTGCTGTGTTCATGACGTTATCATCATATACTTGGGTACGCATGACCCTCATAGCTCATACACGCGACTGGCATCGGCTCGGTACACGTGTCCTGAAACTGACTCAACTCGAAAAAATAACGGTCGACCCGACCGGTTCTGAATATAAAACCCTAACTCGAATCGTGGGTTTTACAGGGATAGTGGTTCGAATCCATCAAGATCCTACTTAGTAAATATTTGATAAAAATTTGAGACGTTGTAATTATGTAAAAAAATAAAAAATTGTATGATTTATCATGGTTGTGTTCAAAGTAACATATATATGATATTAAAAATAATATAAATAGACAAAAATATATCATCGTCATTCAATAACATTACAGAAGATTAAAATCCACAAAATGCACAAAAAATACAATGACAATGTTTCCCCACATCTACAACTATACATTATATAAGCCCACAAAATCTTATTATATGGAATCATTGTTACAATTGCTATGAATATTTTTACATGTTGTAGAATAATGACCTCTCTCATTACAAAGACTACACATCCGTTTTTTTGTTTGAGCTTGAGCAACTTCGTATCCAGCCTTCAATCTGTGACTATTCTTGGGACGACCTTTAGTACGCAACTGAGAGGGGTCACGTACTACTATTTGGGGAATATGCTCCATTGAAGTTGTAACTTGTCTCTCAACAGACTCGTTACTTGTTTGTACTCTCAATGAAGATGAAGTCTCAATCGCATCAAGCTTTTCAACCAAATTTTCTAAAAGTGGTAATGCAAACTGATATCGCTCATCTGAACTTGTTCCCAAATCTTGTAATCGGATAGTCATATTCCGAAATCTCCATATTTGCAATGGGGTAAGTGGACTTGTAGAGGAATGAATGAGGTTGGTATCCTCACTTTGGCTTGAATAACAATATCTAGCTTTAATTGTCCAACGATATAGCACATATTGACTTGGAATTTTGCAGAGTTGTTTCTTATGAAAAATTTTCAAAATGTGCATACACAAAATTCCTTCGCTTTCAAATTTCTTGCAACTACATGTGACATTCACTTGTCCACAAGTTTGGTATGCAACAACATGTTTTTTAGCAGCATCATCATGTGGAAACACTTCATATTTTGTAATTGAACTCTCCTCGCCGATTTTCTTGTAAATGCATCCTTGGCTCCTTTTCAATTGATCTTTAAACATTTCAAAATTTGTTCTCGTGTACATAGCCCCAGCTTCAGCCTCAAGAGGAGAGTATCCACATAGCACAGGCTTGGAATTCAAAGTCTTAAAATCCTCTTGTTCCTCGTCAAATCTACGAGATTGTAACGCCCTATCATACTGCCTCACAAAATCTGCCAGTGGGGTTTGTGAATGCACAAATCCATCAAAAAATGAGTTCATGCTCTCGCTTCTTTGGCTCGAAGTCATACCGGCAAAGAACTTATCCTTCATGTATATAGATATCCAATGGTGTCTGATATCATACATGGACGACAACCAACTGTTTTTGTCCAAATTGTATTTTTCTTTTATAATCTTCCATTTCTCCTCAAATTCAGCGGTTGTATCACTTCTATATATCCAATCACTATATTCTTTCTCAAATTCACTATGGTTGGACTTCAACTGTTTTAGATGAATCATGGCATTATTAGATATGTGCCATGAGCAAAACCTGTGATGGGTGTTCGGAAAAACAGTTGCAATAGCCTTTCGCATTGCACCATCTTGATCTGTGATAATCGAAGTAGGTGTTTTTCCCCACATACATTTTAACCATGTCTTAAACAACCAAGTGAATGTTGCTTCTGTCTCATCAGCAAGTAAAGCACAACCAAAAAGTGACGATTGCCGATGATGATTAATACCTGTAAATGGAGCAAACGGCATGGAGAATGCATTGGTCCTATAAGTTACATCAAACACTATCACATCACCAAAGTTCATATAAGATGCCCTTGATCTCCCATCAGCCCAAAAAATATTTTGGGTTGTTCCATTCTCATCTAATTCAATTTCAAAGAAGAAGTCATTGTCTTTCACATTTTTCTCTTGAAAGTATTTAATAACACTTAAACATTGTCGCCCAACATCATTCTTATGGGTGCTTTTTAGATGGTTGCTGCAAGCTTGGCGCGTCACTCTGTCTATGTTGATGCTATTAGAAGTTGCATTCAAAACTTTAGAGATGGCTGATGGTCTCATTCCTGTTTGATGCAGTGAATCAATCATATTCTTGTAGGATTCAGACAGTCGACTATGAGACCGAAGCTTTCCAACTTTGGTTGGAGTAGAGGAGTTATGACTATGAATGTCCAAAAAATCTTCTACTTTCCACACTCCACACTTGCTCAGATGTATTCTCATATAAGCTTTGCAATCTTCTCTAGTCTCTCTATGCCTTTTAACTTCTCTCCCCATCTGCCTCTTGTCATTCATATTTTTTTACCTTCTTTCGAACAGACTAATTTTCGAGATATGATACAGTTCGTCTTTCTCGAACGATAAAACCCACCCTTTCGAATGCTAAACCCTTGTCTTCTTGCATACTGGTTGTAAAAATCATATGCTGCTTTTTCTGAAGAGAATTCCATGCCCAAACAAGGGGTCATATTTATAAACGATTCGGATATTTGTACGGCTTCACCTTCAACTTGTGTTTCGTCAAAATCTTCACTAATCTTGTCAAATTCTTCAATTTCCCCACAATCTTCTTCTGTAGTCTGCATTTCATGTTGAGTCAACCACAAATCATGTATCTGATCTTCCTTATCTTCCATGGAACTACCGACATTTTTCCCGTCAGTATATCCAGTGCTGCTATTTTCTTCCATCAGATATACAAAATAGGAAAATCTAAATCAACTTGAAGAACAAGACCAAACCAATTATTTTTCGGTATTGAATTCCCTTGTCAGCGTCCAACTATTTCACAATGGCTTGCTCTCCTTCAAAGCCGTCGACGTTGCCTTATCAATCTACCTGCTCAAAAAAAAAAAAATCAAATATTGACAAAAACCTGCAATTAAAAATTTACCATTCACTGATTATATATTTAATCTACAACAAAAAAAACTAAGCCACCAGTTTAATTGACTTTCAACCAATTTAATCGGAACAGAAAACCAACGCCTCAAGGATGCAGCGGAACGGAGAGGCCAGTATCATAATGTAGAAAACCAATTGCAACAGAAAATCAACTGATTATCATACTTTCAAGATATGATAATAGAAAACCAATTTAATTGGAACAAATTTCATCGCCTCAAGGATGCAGCGGACCAAATTTCAACCATCTCAAATTTTCATATCATAATGTATCCAGCCCAAAACATCAGACAAACCAAAGCCAGATTAGAGGAGGAAGAAGCCAATGCTCACCGGAACGGAGAGGCCAGCGCCGAGGTCGTCGTCGGCGGTGCTATCCGGCCCGGAGAAACCGGAGCCGGACTCCGCCGGCAAGAGCGCGCCGGGTTCAGAGCAGAGAAACAGAGGAACAAGCAACCACAGCCGGATCAGAGGAGGAAGAAGCCAACGCTCACCGGAAAGGAGAGGCCAGCGCTGAGGTCGTCGTCGGAGGCGCTATCCGGCCGGAAGAAACCGAAGCCGGACTCCGCCAGCAAGAGCACGCCGGATCAGAGAAGAAATAGCGAAACAGAGCGTCGAAAACAGAGCAGCCAATCGGCGTCGGCGGCGTTGATGGAGACGATGCCAACGGAGGACTCCGCGACCACCTCCTCACTGGACTCCAATGCCAACGCCTCCCGCCTTCTTCCTGCCGGCCGTGCTGCGTGGCGTCCCGGGAGAAACAGAGGAACCAACGCCGCCGCACAGCTCCAGGAGAAACAAAGCAGGCAACTTCGACGGCGTCGGCGGCGTCGATCGAGGCGATGCTAACGATGCTCCCATGCCTCCTCACCGGACTCCCATGACGACGCGTCCCGCCGGCCGTGCTGCGTGGCGTCCCAGGAGAAACAGAGGAACCAACGCGGCACAACTCCGGGAGAAACAGAGCCTTCAACTTATTCGGCGTTGGCGGCGGCGTCGATCGAGATGATGCCAACGGTGGACTCCGCAACCGCCTCCTCACCGGACTCCCATGCCGATGCCTCCCGCCTTCATCCGGCCAGTGTGCTGCACGGCGTCGTGGGATGAACGGAGTGAGCAGACGCGGGAGAAGCAGAGCACAAGCGGGAGAAAATCACAGCAAAACGCGGGATATTTTTTACAGCCGTTGGATAGAAATCCAACGGCTGTAAAAAAATTTAAGCATAGAAAACTTACCTGTGCTGCAGCACAGTAAAATTTTTACCATATATGCAATGCGCTGTAGCCCTTTTGCAGCGCATTACAGTGCACGGCCCGTGGGCCGTTGGATGAAAATCCAATGACCCACGGGCCTCAAATCCACCTACCCAGCCGTCGACCCGCCTAACCCGTCCGACCCGCCAGCACGTCCGAACCCGCCACACGCCCGACGTCGCCCGCCCGACAACGCCGCCCACCCGACCCCGCCCGCCGCCCGCCCGACGTCCGCCTGCCGCCCTGCCCAACGCCCACACGCCGCTCGCCGCCCGCGATCGACCCCTACCGTGGCTCCCCCGGACAGCACCACCGCCCGACCCCGCCCCCGCCCTGTGACCGACCTCCCCACTGTGGCTTCCCGGCAAGCGCCGCCCGCAGCCCTGCTCCCGGCCCCCCACCGCGACCCGACCAACCCTACTACCCCGCTGCGGCCCGCCCGTCTGCCCCAAGCCGCGGCGACCCCTCGCCCGCCCCCCACCGTGGGCCCCCAAGCCGCCGGAGCAGGGCTGCGTGGCGGCGCTTGCCAGGGAAGCCGCGAAGGGGAGGTTAGTCGTAGGGCGGTGGTTAGGGTCGGGCGGGCGGCGGGTTCGGGTGGGCGGGCGGGTTAGGCAGGTCCGGGCGGGTAGAGCTCTGGTTTGCAGGCCTGTGGGCTGTTGGATTTTCATCCAAAGGCCCACGGGCCGTGCGCTCGCAAAAAGACTGCAGCACAGTGTAGCATTTTTGTATATATATATATATATATATATACCTTCTATCTAGGCATAAAAATGGAGTTGGGTCTTCTTGGGCGGTGGTCTCC
>JAURVB010013603.1:0-22806 GCA_033002965.1 Piper betle | reverse complement strand
TTGAGTCGAACTTGAATACCATAAAAAATATTCGAGTTAATTTCGAGCATATATGTTAAAAACTCGTTTAATATTGAGTCAAATTTGAACATAATTTGAACTCGATTCGCACGCTCATTTAACAGCCCAAGGTCTTAGCTTCAAATGTGCGTATTTCGTCGATAAATTTGTGTCTGGAAAGGATAGTCTCGTAAAAGGTCCGACTCATAGATCGTGGTGAGATTAAATCTATTTCTGGAGAGCGATATGGCCAAGGAAAGAAAGAGACTGCTAGTAGTGTAAAAGTTGTGGAGCTGAGTATGTACAGCTGGTCTCGTCCACATACCCAGCCCTTCCTTTTTGGCTTATTAAGCGATGGGACTACGCTTTGCTATCATGCCTATGCATACGAGGGTCAAGAGATTGAGCCCAAAAGTGAAGAAGAAATTCCTCTACAAGTTTCTCATGACCTTAATGGTGTAAATTCTTCTACACTTGGGAATTTGAGATTTGCCTGTATCCCATTGGAGTCACCAATGAAGGAAGGGCATTCAGTGAACTCTGGCCCACGAATACATCTGATATTATCTTTATACTTCTGTACATTTGAGTATACACTTTTAAAGAAGTGTCTTTGAATTGCTTAAATTGATCAGATACCTATCAAAGGCACACACCACCAGGTCACTTACTGTACAGAGAAGAATCTTTATCCCATGATCATATCATTTCCTGGGAGTTTCTTTTGCCCTGGTTACACTGATACGTACTTCAAGTGGTGAAGTGCTAAGCTGACATTTCCTGTTGATAGGTTGTTAAGCCTCTCAGTCAAGTTGTTTCATCCCTGGTTGACCAAGAAGTCACTCATCCCTACGAGCAAGATAACTTAAGTTCTGATGATCTACATAGGGCCTATAGTGTAGATGAACTTGAGGTTCGGATTTTAGAGTCACAGAAATCTGATGGGCCGTGGGAAATAAAGGCAACAATTCCAATAAAAGGATCTGAAAATGCTCCGACCGTGCGAATGGTGACTCTCCTTGTAAGTTGTTCATGAGTAGGATTATCTTTTGGCTGACCTTAAGAATTATATGATGCTCATCTTAGAGGAATTGTCTATTTAATGATGACAGATGTTATGTTATCTCAGTGTAGAACACTACTACCATGGAAAATGAAGCTCTGATGGGGCTGTTGGAACTGCTTATGTGCAAGGAGCGGATGTGGCTGCAAGAGGACGGGTTCTGTTATATTCCATAGGAAAAAATGGTGAAGAATCCGAAAGTTTGGTATGTACCATACTGTTTACAAATTCTTTAATTTATCAGTAATTTTCTAAACAGTAACTCATTACATCTTCATAACGAGTTTGTTAACTGTTTATGCCATTCTTGGGGGGTACTAGATTTCTGAAGTTTACTCTAACGAGCTGAAGGGGGCCATATCTGCATTAGCTTCTCTCCAAGGTTATTCATTGATTGCATCTGGCCCAAAGATTTTATTGCGTAAATGGACTGGTAGTGAGTTGACTGGTGTTGCATTTTATGATGCTTCACCATTACATGCTGTGAGCTTAAACATTGTAAGTACCTTCATGTGGAGTATTTTTTTGTAAAAACTGATAGTCTTTTTCAAGAAAGTTTGAAGTCCATCTCCTAATCGTCTTTCTGAAGGTCTTGTTTAAGTTCTACTTTATGGTAGACATTATTTACTGATTGTTTATGTTCCATTTGATTGTCTTCTGTTACAGGTTAAAAACTTCATTCTTCTTGGTGATATTCACAAAAGTATCTGTTTTCATGGTTCGGTAATAGTATAAGGCTTTTGAAAACTCATTTATGGCTTTTGAGGTCACGTAGGTTTGCCAACTTTACTCACTGCTGTTAGGTTACACAATAAGGTTCTGGATTGAGATAAATAGAGGAACCCTACTATTGCACCACATTTGTGAAATTTGGTTATTAACAATTTGATGATTAATAATCGTTCAAACTTTATGTTTACTAAATAAAAATAAAGTTTCAAACATTACTTTTCAATTCATTTTTTGAAGTCCAGGAACTTTCCTGATGAGAGACTCGAGTTTCCTTAAAATCGTTGAAAAATCTTTAAATGTTTTAGAAAAAATTGCCAATGTTTCTTACTTGTTTGAAATTTTCCATCAACTTAGTCTGATCAGTCCCTAATTTTTTCTGAATATCTATTGATTTCTATGAAGTCCTGATGAACCAAATTAGAAGTGAACCACTTATTATTTGAATCATAAACCGGGAGCTAATCAAGATCAATGTGTGGAGAGTAATCTTAACTGAGCTGAAAGAAATTTCCTTAACAAGTTAAATTTGAACTGCCCCAAATGCTTGAATTCCCCAGCAGATCTGAGCAGTCGCTGTTTTCCCGGGCAGTGTTTCTTCCACACGAAGTCATACTGTAGCACTTCTGTGGTTCCCCAGTGCGATGAGCCGACGCTGTGGATTCTAGTGCCTGCAGAGGAAGAAGCAAGGGAACAAGATAGTGGAACAATGACAGACATTCTTTGTTGCTTTATCCTCAGTGGTAGTTGCAGAAGGTGTACACGGATAGGGTGGGGCGGGTTCCTATCCTGGCACAAGATGGCAGACGGTAGGGGGAGCATTTGGTCTAGGGTTGTTAATTGAACGAGCCAGCTCGTGAGTATTTAGCATTTGGCTCGGCTTGACTCAACTCGAAACTCGACATTTAAATGCTCGACTCAACTCGGTTTTAACTCGAACTCGATTCGTAGTTCGACTCGATAAAATAATATAATAATATAGTTTTTATATTATATTATATATATATATATAATATAATAATAAAGAAGCAAGATAGTTGAGATGGTAAGTATTCACCTTGATAAAGGTTGTGGGTTCAAACCACATTGGCCTCATTTTTTTTTTTAAGTGAGGTACTTCTGACTTTTAATCGAGCCGGTTTCGAGCTAACGAACGAACTGGGCGAACGAGCTCACAAAAATTAAACAGTTTAAGTATATTTGAGCTCAAGTCGAACTCGAACACATAAAAGATATACAAGTTGAACTCGAGCATGTATGTCCAAAACTCGTTCGATTTCGAGCCGAGTTCGAACACATATTGAGCTCGGCTCGCTCGCTCAATTAGCAACCTTAATTCGGTAAGACAGAATTGCTGAACTGTTGTTTGGTTCTGGGAACCGAACTGTATCATATTTTGACCCAAACTATACGTGCTTTTGGTTGAAACCGACCTTACAAAAAGAAAAAAGAATTTTTTTAGAGTGACAAAAATCAGATTTTAAATACGATCAAACAAAACTTCACCTTTGAATAAAACAAGAGAGCTGAAAACAACCAAATAGTTCAACACACTACAATAACCCACAATCCAAGCTATGAAAACAATCAATTACTAATCAAGAACACACCACCACACCAATCCATTAATTAATGACAACATTTACTAATCAAGAACATACCACCGTATCATATAACTATTCAAGAACACACCACCGCAGCAATTAGCTATGGGAGATAGGTGGTCGAGGAGTTGGATAGTGATGGTGGACAGAAACCCTTTCCAATAATGAAGATGAAGATAATGGGGCCGATGTGGGCCGATGAAGCCACCAAGGTGAAGCAAAATTTAAGGCTTTACTAACTGTTTCATGCATTATCCCTTGATGGTAAGCCCTTGAGCTGGTGTATAGAAAAATTGACACAAGTGCCTATGAAGTTACCTTTTCTTTCCCAAGTGCTTTGCTTTTTTACTTGAGGTGAAGTTATTTTAAGTTTCTGGGAATTGATGTTGGTCAAATGAAATTAAGATAATTTGTGTTAGGATTTTATTTTGTGATGCATCATTGACGAATCAAGTTTTTTGAGATTAAGTTGCTATGCATCCTAGACTTGCGGGTGCATGAGGATTTCGGTCTCCTTCCCGTGTGGGCATTCTGGCAGACATATCCGTCGTTTTAACCTTTTGAAATTTCCCATCAATGTCCATTTGTAATGTAAATATTTCAGTCAATGATTGATGATGCTGGAAATGAATGCCTATTTGACTCAGATTAGATCTGTTGTTTAGGTTATTTGATATTGTGATTTCATCTATCAGATCTTTTACCATAAGCCAAAAACGCATTGGGAAGGACAAAAACTTCTATCCATTGCCGAGTTTCATGCTGGAGTGCACATTACAAAATTCTTGTGACTGCCTATGCTTTCTGTTTCTCCGGTAGTACAACAGAGTTTGTTGAGTTTGTCCCACGTCAATTGTAGAAGTTATTGGTGACTTGTATATAGGCTAATGAGAAAGCCTTATTTCTTGAATTAGTTTTTAGAGTAAGAGAGACCCATGACACGTATTGTGAGTTTACTTTGGTTGTTTAAAGTCTTTTTGAAGGCCTAATAGTGGTTTCGGAACTTGGTTAGGGGTCCAAAGGGCCCAACAGAGTCACCTTCGGATATAAGCAACCGCTTTGCCCTTGTCTTTGGCACATTGGACGGCAGTCTTGGGTTCATTCCACCACTAGATGAACTTACATTCCGAAGGCTCCAAACACTTCAGAAGAAGAAGCTGGTAGATGAACTTACATTCCGAAGGCTCCAAACACTTCAGAAGAAGCTGGTGGATGCTGTTCCTCGTGTGTGTGGTCTTAATCCAAAGCTTACAGACAGTTCCGTGCTAATGGGAAAGCTCATCGACCTGGCCCTGACAATATAGTTGATTTTGAGCTACTTGAGTAGTAAGTTGAACCTTCTTACAATTTTTTCTTTTAATTTACATTGAGTGTGTGTCTCATTTTTCTTCCCTTTAAATTGAGCTTCTGCTGTGCTGTTTGCAAGCATACTTTGGTCTCTCTCTTTTTTCGGAATTTAATGACATGGTTTATGGTCTTTATTCTGCATTGTCTGGATACGGGGGTCTTTGCCATGAAGCTACATCAGGAGTTCAGCAAGTTCTGTTTCCGAAAGATGCCAAATGAGCTTCCTTGGAAATGGCCCGTTAGAATTTGGTCCTATAGTGTTTTGTTATGATATAATAGTAGCTAGCTTTTATATGTAATACTTCTATGCCTCAATACTTGTAGCTCTTTTGTGCCATGCATTCTCTCCACTTCTTGATGTAGGTTAGTTTTGTTTTTCACTGTTAATCATCAGACTACTTTCTCAAGTGCTCACCATGTTTTTATGTCAAAATTTTCACATGTTTTTCCCTCCTCCATGAAGTAGGTATTTCTTGTAAATTCATAAGTTTTTAATAGCAAGACTGGAACATTTATGTTTTCTCAAACTGGACTTGTCTTTCTTCGTACCTCGTCCCTTCCTGACCTCCAACCCATGCAAATAACAATTGAAGCATGGTTTTTCTTAACTAACCCTGCATTTTGTAACCACTTGATGGTGAAGGTTTTTTTAAAAAATTATTTCATTTTATAGATGTATGTTTTTGTCATTGGAGGAGTAACTGGAGTTCGCTCATCAAATTGGGACAACTCGTGCTCAGATCCTGACTAGAATAAACGATCTGTCCCTTGGAACAAGCTTCTTATGATTCATGCACACTGGATATGTAGAAAGCAAGTTTTGTCCACAAGCTTTAACCGGAACTGGGAGAATAGGGATTGGCATTCTTTCCTGAACCAGCGAACTCAAGATATTTGTGCTGGAGTAAGTTATAGTCTCTTCATATAAGGTTGATCCAGCCTGGTTTGTAAGTTCGACAGGAGTTTGCATTGAAGTCTTCTAAGGACGTTCAGCTTCGTTTAAGTGAATGGTCATTGAGATGTGAGGGACATGCTATGTGGGTACCAGTATCTGAATCCCACTTCCCAACTGCCGCAAGGATCCAAGTGGAAGAGATTAACTTATTATGTACTAGCCCTGTGAATCTCCCTTTCGATGTCTGTCATGCCTTTCCTATCTAACAGTTAAGTACGCCTCTCTATCCCGTTTTCTGAGTTCCAGTTTCTCCTATTTGCATGGGCCGGGTGACGAATAGGCCACTCAGTGGAGAAAATGCGAAGATCATGGAGAGAATATTTGTATTTTATATGAACAAGCAAATTGCATCTATCGTAAGAGGCAGTTATTGCATAGTAAACAGTGGAAACAATTAGTCAATGTAGTTTATACTCATGCGTAATTGATGTGGTTGAACCCATTTCATGTTTATATATACATAAAGCAATTTCATGGTTATTATTGTGTTGGATTATTATCTGTCATCTCATTGTTTGAAAATAATTATCGTTCTTTATTTTGTCACCAGTATAATGCTTTTGGTTTCTGAGTAATTTAAGCTTCTTATGATAGCTATAAAATTTACTTCATAATTTTTTGTCTTGGGATTTTTCAGATGCTGTTTCTATTAGATTGTTTAATAACTATGTACAAGCGGGAGCTATAGCTGAGTTGAATATTACGTGATTCTTGTTTTCAAACTACTTAGCTCAAGATGTGTTTAATATAAAGATATGTTTTTTTGACAGCTATTCGGCTTGAAAATTTATTCTTAGTGTTCATGTTTTATTTGTGTTTGATTTAATTCCTTCCGAGTTCACCAAGTTTGAAACCCACCTCTAATTTGAAAAAAGTTCAATATGTGAACAAGTAAAATAAGAAGCGACAGGCATTGAGTGCCGGTTGGTGAGTGAGAGTATTCGGTTGGTAATCGAAGACGAAGCTAGGTTGGGCTGTCGTGCGTCGGGTGTCACCCAGGTGCCATTAGATCCGGCTATTTCGCTGTCCAAGTCCAGTCAAAGCTGGCCCTGCGCCTGTCTAGCTAGCGCTCATCAACCGAGTCAAATCGTGTTTAAGTTTAAATTATTTATTTTGATTTTGAATCTAGTTCAAAAAGGTTCGGATTAAATACAAGTTAAGGTAATTATTATTCATATATATATATATATATATATATATATAAATATTAGATAATTTAAAATAAAATTAATTATAAAGGTTAAAATAATTTAATTTTAATTCAATTTTATGTCAAATAATTTGTTTGGAAGCAAAATAATTTATTATCATATAAAATTATCATTATTATGTAATTATATTTATTAATTTTTTATATTTTATATAGACGGCGATAAAAAAATTATATAAAATATTATATATCGAATATAAATTATCAAGTTTTGAGTCGAACCGAACAAAGGTACGATTGTGTGTTCGTGCTCGTTTGATTTAAATCGAGCTTTAATTCAAATGAAATTGAACCAAACATCGAGTGAATCCAAACTCAATGAAGTCTTAGCACACACATGCGTATTGGCCTTGACTAGGGTGGCCGAGAGACTATCTTTATTTAAATTTAAAAAATTTTTAGGTTGATTTTGTTTTAATTTAAAATGGTTGGTTAGGCTTGGTTTTTATATATTCTAACCTGCAAGATAATGTTTTGATTAGTGAAAATTTACCTATTTTTTAGTAATTATGCTTATTTTTTCACGTGTTAGTAATATTTAATTTTTTTTCTCATTTTATAGTAAAATATTTTTATAGAAAAGTTAAATTTAAGCAGTTTTACTAGTGTTGTACATAATTGTTTTTTAAAAAAATTAATCGGATTGCAATGGTAAATGTTTTCGGATCAGAAAGAAAATGATGTGTTTTCTATAGTTTATATGGGTTGTAAATAATAGTTACTTTGTGTGATCTAAATACTAGTTACTTTATATGTGGTGTTTGCGATTTTTGACATTAGATACGTGCAAAAGATATATAAATTTTTATAATGAGACTGATTTAAATGAATTGCTTTTTTTACTTGAATCAGTTTAATAAATTATTTTCTCTTAATTTGATTTAAAGGCCGATTATAATTTTTGCAACTATAATAAATTACTAGTTCGGCTAGTTGTTGGCAACCAATCCAAAAAATTGGTATTTAGGTAAAATAAGTAACTATTGTAGTGGTGGAAGACTCAAAATGCACCTTTAGTGGCTCAAATTCTTTTAAAATTACAATCTTTTCCGTATTCTGAGGTTTGTATGTTTGCAATTACGATTAGTATGTACATGTTCTTCAAAGTTCAAACTACTCGCATTGGAAAAAAGAAGTTCAAACTACTCATTTTTTGCATATTAATTAAGAGGTAAGTTTTAAAAAGTAATTATTTTTGAAAATATTTCTTTATTAACCTAATTCATCATAGACAAAAGTAGTGCACAAACTAGTCGTACTACCACTTGTGCCTATTTGACTTACAACTCTTTTGTGTGTCAAGTACTTGAGAGAATATTAGTAACATTACCATATCTTATACTCACAATTCTGCTTTTGTTTTTTTAGTTTCCTGGTTGAACTTCTTGTAGCTTGGCAAAAGAAGCGGCTTGAGTTGCAGGAATTTCTTCCACGATATCTAGTTCATCCTCGTAGAACTCCTTCGCATTTGTGAGAGATGCTATATTGCTTGAGAGATTTAAGATGAGAATTGTATAAGGAGATCAATATTAGGAGAAAGGAAGAGATTAGAGAGTTGAGAGTTGAGAGAGCACAAGGCATGAAAAGGAGAAGACCTCACCTTATTTATATAGAAATAGAAAGACACTTTCCCTAACCTCTTCCTTTGCTTTTTTTTTAATAAATAATAACAAATTTACTGGCTATAACTACAGAAACCCAATGTATGGATACTGACTAGGCACATTACCTAATCAGAAGCCAACGCCTGTTGAAATCTCATTGGTGGCTACGAATTCACCGAAAGAGGAGAGAAGATTTCGGTTCCGTAAAACCGCCGGTGACCAGACTTTGTTCGTCCTGGCCAACTGGGGACCAAGCTGACCTCCGCCCGGCGTAGCACAAGGCATGAGTCGGCCGAGCCAGGCTCTTCCGGGCAGGCCGTTGCCAACCCTAACTAAATGCACTAAAAAATTAAGGTCCCTGGTCAGTGTGAACTGTTTTAAACGGGGTGGTTGTGACGGCTGCTTACTGATCTAGATGTTAACAAAGCATACAAACATTTATATTAGCTTTAATTAAAATAGAGAAGAGGCAGCCAAATTGACTTTGATTAATCCAAATGGATTAGTATCAATCACATGGGTGGCTCATTGGGGCCGGTTACTTAGCCGATAAAATAATCACAACTTGTTAAATATTTGATTAATTGAGCTAATCACATGGATTAGCCCCTCGGTTGGCCTGTTCAAGATAATCACTATTCGCTGACCCACCAACAAATGTCCACTTCAACGGATATGAGATCGATTAAACAGGAAAAAAATATATAAAAAGGAAAGAGAGTTGGAAAAGTTTTAGGTGATTATCACATGGGTCATTTTTAATTATTAGCTCGTCTATAAATTAGTGCTAATTAATTTAAGTGATAGTGTTTGTTTATTAGAAGAAGGTCATGTTGTCTTAATTAATATTCTTAATTATAACATAATGATATGTAGTTAAATGTAATAAATATCAGGGCGTGGGGTTTTATATCTTTAGTCAGATTTATAAGCGTAACATACTTTTTTAATCAAATGCTTGTACTTTATAACAAGATCATATTTATTTGTAATTAAATGGATTTAATCATATCTGTGTATTTAATCTCTTTGCCTACTTGGGTGAGTATTTGTGAACACAACATCTTAACCACAACATTTTAACCACAATTAGATAATCACACGAAATCAAATCAAGAAAACATTAATCTTCGAAATCACTTATAAAATACTTCGAAAAACATTAATTAACACGTGGTTATCAATCAAATCCCCTTTGAAATTCATTTGATCACAAATCATATAAAAACAAATCTTGGTAAGATATCCTTGTTTGAAAACATATCGATAAATCGTTCAAAGTTTGATTTTAAAATCATAAAAATTCTTTCGAAATCGATCTTCTTCTTCAAATCAAATCATGGAGTTCTCCACCGACGGTGCACCTATGAGTCCATGTTGCACTTATGGTAAAATCAAATCAATTTCATCTATGAAGCATGAATCATAAATCATAAATTATAAGTCCGTAGTTCATAAATCATAAGAAGGGTAGTTCAAGCTAGAGGTTCATGAATCATTCCCGTTCCAAATGCCTATGGTTTCACACTTGTAAATTGAGTATCGTAATTCGTAATAGTAATTATATGTGACTCTAGAGCATGTATTATAGCAAGTCTCTCATCACCTAGTACAAAACCCACTAGGAATAAGACAATATCGTATGATATTCAATTTCTATGATAATGTTTCACATTCATCATATCTTTTCATCTTTTCATCTTTTCATAGTCATCGTCCTTCAATCGTAAAATGTAGAAATATCTTTTCGAAATCATGTATACTTCAAAAGACATTCAACAACTAATAAAAAATAGTTAAAAAGACTATCACGACACATCCATATGATATCATGATTTGTTCTTTTAACTAGTTCTTAGTCATTATATATCTACATTCTATATTGATTATTTTTTATCTCAACACTTCATCTTACTTGAGACAGCTTCATCTTAATTCTCAAGTGAGGATTATGTCTCCCACCCTTTGTCGTAGTTTATGTTAATGCATTTATCTTTCTTTATACATTCTATTTATTATCATGTGTCTTTTCTTTTGGATTGCATTATTATCTTGTGTTCATAATTTCGATGACATGTTCTCATAGTTAACTAGAGTTTAGTGATCTTTACATGACTAATAAGATATCTAATTCCACAAACATATTTCATGTCAAGTTCAATTATTTCGTCTAAAGTTAGGCACATAGATGGCTTTCAACTTCTGTTGTGCACTCTAATTTTTTAATTTATCTTAATTCATATTTGACTCTAGGGCTATGGGCACATTTATCTTTACTAGGTCGCAAGCTCCTTGACTATCTTTCCATCATACTTGTCCAAGTCTACTTTATCACTTAAAGCTTATTTATTGTCCTGACTTATCTTTAAGCATTTTCAATTTATGTTTTCATGTTCTCCAAAACACTGTACAAAATTTTTTAACTATTCGTCTTAGATAGACCTGCATGTTCATTAATAGCTTAAGTATAAGTCTCAATCATATTGACCTCTTGCCTAAATCTAATCTTTAGATTAATCCCTCTAGGTTATGTTGGTTCATGACATTAGACTAAGTTATTTATGGTGCTTAAGTTATTCTTAGTTGACGTTTTATACTTATATGTAGATTTCATTTTAATCTTATATTTACAGTCAACCTGCGACTCAGAGTCAGGGTATTATAGTTGTTAACCAATCAGTTTGACCATTTATTTGGGTCAGTTCAGTTTTAGAACACGTGCGCAAGGCCGAAGCTGACTGTGTACACTTGCTATGAGGGTACATGTATACATCAGTATATGATGATAGCGTCAAATACGCAGCAACAGAATGAATTATCAGTATATGCCAGAGTATACTATGGTTATTTTATTTTGTTAGTAGATTATAGAAAATAGATTTAGGTTGTTGATTTTATTAGGACACGATGTTTAGGATTTTTAGTTGGGTTGG
This sequence comes from Piper betle, assembly GCA_033002965.1. NCBI lineage: Eukaryota > Viridiplantae > Streptophyta > Magnoliopsida > Piperales > Piperaceae > Piper > Piper betle. The sequence continues at coordinate 11,361 of JAURVB010013603.1, read as the reverse complement.
TAGTATTTAGAGCATGTCATCTATTGATGTTGAGCTTATTTTATTCCTATTTTTATTTTTGACTCACGTCCATAACGTGTTTTTCTTGCATTCATGACGTGTTTGACTTGCCTTGACAGCCTTTAGATAGTTTTTATGAGCTTTTTGAACCCACTTTACACCTAGTTGGTCTAACCCTAGCTGAGTGTAAAAACAAAACAAAAAAAGAAACACGCCAAACTTATCGAGCACAATTTCTTTCTTCCCCATACCATCAACATCCCCTGTTCTTGACGCGTCACCGCTGGCGACCTTGCCTCCCCCATGCTATAATATATGATAATTTACTTAATAATATTAATATTATTCATGTTTATCATATCTTATTTATTTATTTACTTTTATTTGTTCGCTTGTTCGTATGTTATTATTTGACTATGTTTAATTAAATATTCATGTGTTTGATAGGTATATTGTTATTATTCATGATTAATTGATGTTAATGATTAATTTATTATTTTATTTATTAAATTATTATTTATTTATTTATTATTTACTCGCATATGTACTATTATTTACTCGTGTTTAGTCACATACTTATAATGTATAATTATGTTATTATTTTATGATTAGTGTAGTATTTATTCTCATGTATTCATTATTTATCTATTTATCCATGATTTTATTCATTTATTTATTTATTATTTGTTTATTGGTGATTTATTCCTTATCATACCTCATTTTGCGTGCCAAGTATTTTGTTGTAGATCTGTCTTGCATTGTTTCTTGATTGAGTTGATGTCATTATTGATTTGAGGACATACCACGACCATGCATCATATAGAGTTATCACTCTTTTACTTAGCAGGGGTTTCGATGTAGGTTCCAGAGTCCCAGCTCGCCGTAGAGGTGCCAATAAGCTTGGAACTTGGACCACAGGTCTGTTAGGACTCATCTCAGATTTACTAGTCTAGTACATAGTGGATTTGATTTCTAGATCATAGGATGTGTTAAGTGGCTAGTTTATCAGACCCCGCTTAACACGGGTTGTTTAGATGGTTTTACTTCCGTGATTAATAACCCTCTAAGATGAGATCCCTTGTGTTGTTTTAGAACTTAGCTCCACCTCACGTTGCTTGCGGTCCTACTTGTATGATTCCTTTCCTAGCCCTATAGATAGTTTTATCAATTTTTTAGTAAGCTGAAAGTTGGTGAATTTGACCTTATGTATACTATGAGTGAGTGCATATATAGGTCACAATAAGCTCTGGATTAGTGAAAGTGATGTGTTTCATTCCTGAGAGATCCTGACATCTCGTCATCTTGAGCTTTCTCAGACCTAGAGAACCGTGGAGTAGACAGGTATGGTTGTGTACAATTCATGTCTAGACTTATGGTATTAAAGGGTACTGAAGGCAAATGCCTTAGAGGATTCTGCCATTGTTCTCTTGGCCAGATGTTATATGGAAGTTTGGAGAGGGCTTAGGTTATGTGATTTTTCCTGAGAGTAGGACCAGTTATTGCCAAGAGAGGCATTTGCCGCGAATAGCAACACACCAGTTCACTTTAGGATGCTATCGAGTCTACAGCTTGATGACTCCTCAGTAGATGCGCTTTGAGTGTTCCCAGGAGATTATATATTGTTTTCCTTCCTTGTGGAATTCAGATTCCACTTACTAGTTTGTACTAGTTATTTTCTGGACCAATGACACTTGTTGCTAACAGTTTTCTTATTATATATGTAGGACTTGTGTTCTTATGTATTGGGTAAACTTTGGTGGAAGGACAAATAGATGCTACACACACTTGAGCTCAATGTGCCGCTATTTTCTTTTGCTCTTTTGTCCGTGTTTGATGCGCGTTTATGTATTTACTTGATGTATCATGATGCATCTTCTTTTCTCGAGAGGCCAAGAGGGTTGTTCCGATCTGTTTCTCGTTCGAGTCTTACAGATCAATTGATTTGGGCATGACTCGATTCAATCGTAACAGTTTTGATCCGATCTTAGGTGAACCAGAATCAGGGACAAATTAGAACTTTTTAGAAAGGCTAGTTTGATAAATTCACATCTTTATTTTAACCAATCATAATTCATTGTCTTTATTAACCTATTAGATTTGCCTTCTTTATTAATCATTAAGGATTTGTCACCCCTTTTAACCAATTAAAACTCTCCAAGTAGATTACTTCATTTAGAAGTCATCTAAAAATATTCCAAAGTATACATCTCCTTTAAGTTATCATTCTAATTTTCCTTTTAGAGGTTTATGAAGGGGCTATTTTAGTCTTTTCATTCTCCACATCCATTCTCATCCAATAAGATTTCACCTCCACATTGACCAATAGAATTGGTCCAAATTAATTACACCATTTACATGCTTTATAGAATCATCCAATTATTTACTTGGTCATTAAGTATTTAGCAGCTTCCACCAGGTTTTTCTAGGATATATTATCATTAACTAATCTTTAATTATATAAACTCTAAAATTAATCGATGAAAAATTAGGAATATTACATGCAGTTTTTGGTTAGGGAAGTCAGTTTCCCTCCATATGAAAAAATAAAGGGTATTATTGTAATGTCATCAAGTAGTTTAAAGAAAAAGAGAAATGTAGGTGAAGTTGGCCTCCTCACCAAAATAAAAATTTCCTCGTCGATAGACCAGTAAATTTGAACTAGATTACATATACGTAGTTAACCTTATCTAATGGATAATGTAAGAGCAATTTACGAATAATATGGTAATTATGATGTGTGGGTGATCACAAGCATGTGGATTTGACTTTATTCAACTTACTACTTTTTAATAAACTTCATGCATAAAAAGATAAAACTTAATGAATTTATAAAACTTAGCTCGTTGGCTTGGTGTTTTATGTTCAATTTTCCCGGTTGTGTGTTTGGCTCGATTTGGGTAGCACGCAGTTGGTATCGGTCCAGTGCTAGTGGGATTGTTTGTATGGTGTTGTGGGCTTGGGCAATAGGCATTCCTGATGTTGAGTTGTTCCAGTCTGCCCCAATTGCTAAGCCGGTGTGCGTGTTTTTTTTAGTTGTTTAGTTTTGCCTAGGGCCACGTGTCTCATCGGCCGGACCTCCTTTTGGTGTTTATCTTCCCCGACAGCCTCTTGCCACCCTTGCCAGCCTCTTGGCCTCCGTATAGTCTCATCAGCCCCTTCCTTGCACTCCTCTTCTCCTCTCCTCCCTCTCCTCCTCCTCCTCCTCCTCCTCCTCTCTTCTTCCCGTCGAGGTACGTCGCCCATCTTCCCCATTTCTTTTTGTTTTTGCACGATCATAAATGTTTGCATGTAGAATCCCTCATTAGGTACGTAGAAAGCAAGATCTTTATCTCATCATCTAGATCTACTATTTTCTCGCTGATTGCATGATAAAATGCGATTTATATTGATTTTTTGTTGCTTTTGCAAATAAATATAATAAAATATTCGTGGTGGCCTAAATCATGAAATCTACAACCTAATCTATCATTATTAAACTATAAAAGATTGAAATTTTGTAATTTTGAATCGTGTGTGAGCTACCTCATTTCACATGCCAAGTTAGTAAATTAACTAACTAATCAAAATTGTAGTAATTTAACTAGCATTTGATTATATAATTGATTTTGGTATGAAATCATAAGCTAAATAATAAGTTAACTTAATTACCCTAAATAACTGAATCTTATTAGTTAATTTAAATAATATAATAATTTGTAATTAATGGGTACGGGTGTGGGTTCACTCGATATCTCAAGAGGCTCCGTCAGTGCTCATCGGATTTTTACGATCCCATATCTTTGAACTTCTGCGACTCTGAAATTGGTATGACATAATTACCACAAGGGTTGATTTTAAATAAGTTAATGAACAATTGAAGCTACTTTTCATAATTTTATCAAGATCTCGTCCTAGATTAGTGTGTTAGAGACCTCATGATAAATTGTCTGGTTCTTGAGGCATTTCAATATCTTAAGTTAGAGTTTAAGTATGTGGATTGAATCCCAGAATATAGTTATAAAATACTGAAATCTCTGTTTCAACATCCTTATTTGATTTATTAGAATCTAGTACAATTTTTGGCACATTCACCATGCAAATGTGATTGATGTGATGTATGTGGTGTGTTTAATTTACTACCCTTCATTCACGTCATTTACTGTTTGTATATCATTGCACACATGCATCATATATGTAACATTCCAAATCCGGCTCACTCGCATATTGAACCGAAATGTTACGGGTCACCAAATTAAGTCGGTCAACCCGAACCTAGCCCAAATGGACCTACTTAGGTGTCTTAAGATGAAAGATAAATTACGTCAAGCATGTGTGGAATGCTTGAAACCTAGCACGATTCCACGTGAATGACATGACAAACAATTCACACTCACAAACAATCACGATAAAATTGATAAATTTTTTTAAAATAAAATGGACGGAGTGTCCCCTAAAAGTGCAATAATGAGCCACCCTATCAAACAGTGTATATATAACACACATTAAAAATTATTCTATACATACAACCATTTCCAACACTACATGACTAATATTCTTGAATAAGGTTTGACCATCTGTTCATTCTCATTCACATTTCATATCCAAACTGGGTCTTGACCCACTTGTTGATCACATGCAAAATCACATCCTCTTTACCAACTATGTATATTGTGACAACATTATTCATAATTAGCATCATATAGTTTTCATCATAACATTTTCACTATCATCAACATATAAACATGATAACCATAAACAGCCTACAATCGGACCGATGTGTGTGTACAATACATAATTGCTCCATTGTCCAGGTTGGCACATCCATCTCCTAATCATCACTTATGTATAATAAAAACACTTCAATAACAAGTGTTATTGATCCAAAATATATCTATCTCAAACTGGCCATGAGAGCTAACTCTCATGTGAAGAAAAATATTTTTATATCTTCTGATAAACTCTTTGAAGGGCATCTACTATGGAGGCACGACGTTGCAGACCTGGTAGCATCCTGAATTGACTGGTCTACTGATGCCTCTCTCGTCATTTTCTCATTTTTTTCATCTATTGGTATTACTGGTATATCGTTAGTCCACTCCTTTCCTCCATATATCTTCTAGCAGTAAGCACGAAGGCTGAGCACTCTCAGGTAGTCGCCTTCAGTACCCTTTGAACCACATGTTTGGACCTACGCTATACTAAATAGTACTTGTAAACCTCCATGTTTCTCCGGGAAGGAACTCAAAATATGAAGTTATCAGGATTCCTCAGGAATGGAACAACCCCTCACTAATCCAGAGCCCACTCTAATTACCATATGCACCCACTCATGGTACATGCGAGTCGGTTTCACCATCTTTCGTCTTAATGAAAAATCAATAAAATTATATATAGGTATGTGAAAGGGTTTATACAATAAGCCTGAATGCAACTTGCGATGGATCTTGCTTTTGAAATCAGACTCATGGGATCTCATCCTCGAAGGTTATTAATCCGAAAAACTATTGGTTAAATGACCCAAGTTAAGTGGGATTCAATAAAACACCACTTAGCCTACCCTCCAATCAGTAAAATAAAACACAATAGAATAGAACAAAAATTGAGAAACAAGTCCTAAATGGACATGGTAGAAGCTCCAAGCAAGGTCATGTGCCTGGTAGACGCTCTAAGCGAGGTCACGCGCCTAGGCAGCGAGCTCCTACTCTGTACCTACACATTAAATCTAAATACTAACGTCCAGTATGATGCATGAATACTACAACTAAGTGCATTTACTCATCATTCAATCATATGAAATATGCACTATACATCACATTAAGATTCCAACTAAGTATCCAACATTATTGTCAATATGACACTACCAGTATTTCCATTGCTCAACAAGTTTTTAACTTAGTTGTTCATGCCATCTTGATCACCCTGTAATAACTCAATAGACATTCTACTTATATCCATTTATAACAATTTCATAACCCTAATTAATTTCAAGAATTGACATTAGTCAACATTCAAATCATATAATTCATACTCCTTGTGTAACAACCCAGCCCAAAGTACAACATAATGGGCTAAGTCATTTCTTCAGCAGGGGTTAACCAAGTTAAAGATCTATAGTCCATTCCTACTTATAAATATGGTTTTATCCTAGTAGGTATTAGATATGAGACTAAGTTGAGGGATCTCACACCTTGACAATCGTCTGCATCACTTTCTTCCTAATCATAATAGGTAATTCTCACACAATTATTCAATTCCATCATCAACATAATCATATAAACCTATATAACGAAACAACAACACGTATACTAACACGAATCAATCATCCATTCCAATTCCATTCTATTAACTTACTAGGTAACATCGATCTAGATCATGAATTCATCATTTCAGCATTCTGATTCGTGATAACATAATCCATAATTCCATCCATAATCCAACACTATATGTAACCTGTTGTGTTCAACTCCATATTCCTATTAATAACTAATTCACATATTACCCTAATAATGAAATCCAAGGTTTCTAATTATACTTTAATCATAGCATTCGTAATCAATTATGATCAACAACACCTTAGCACAATTCAATTTCCAATTGCCTGTATAAATTCCCCAATGTTGTCCCTTAAAGCATATCCATGCAAAAAACTCATAATTAGTCATCCCAGCCAACTATTAATCTAATTACACCATTTAGAAAATTAATACCTAACTTCATATTTTCTCTATGATGCGATAACATATCAATTATCATAATTTAATCATGTTGTGCTATCCACGATAATGAACTAAAAATCAAATCAATCTACAATAACGTATACCTAATGTTGACATGGATAGAATTTAAGTTTATAACATGATCATCACAATTAATACCAAAATGAACTAATAATCAACTTATACCATTTGGAACTAAATTAAACATACCTTCACATTTCCCTAATTCTTGGCAACACACAAATTTTCATCAATTAATCATGCAATAACATTCATTATCATGAAATGAAACAATCTAAATCAAATAAGTTGCCATATATACCCAATCTCGGTGCCGACGTTGCGGCTTTCGTCAGCATGGCTATCGCTCGGCCAAGGGGAGAATTGGCTAGGGTTGAGCTAGGGTATGACGCTGGGACCCGTAAAGGTCTGACTATAGAGGTGTTCAACTGACAACGATGACCGATGAGTTGCCGATGGCAGTGTACAGGGCTGGCTAGGGCACCTATAAGGAGACTCAGCTTTAGGGCAATGGATGAGGAGAGGGACGAGGTCTGATTGGTCAGAGGAAGGTAGTCTTGCCAGAGGGTCATGGCCATCAGCACAGCCCTTGTCGGTGGCAGCACCTGCAAGGGGAAACTGGAACAACCAGAGAAAGGTGGCGGCTTGATGTGGGAAGGAGAACTACGGGATTAGCTTGGCTAGGCTCCCACGTGGTCAAGATAAGTGGAGGAGAACGCACCTCTATCGAGCGATAATTGGCTGGCGGCGACGACGAGTTGCCGACGGTGACCAAACCCAAAAATGATGCAATGTTTCCGGTTGAACCTGACTAAGACGGTGGCTTTCGTCGTCCTAGACAGTGGCACGAGGTGGGCCGAGAACGGCTGCATACGATTGGACACGGCCAGCAGCAGAGAGGCCATAGCCAGAGGAGGCAACTAACAAGGCACAGGCAAATCGGCTCGAGGCAAACCGAGAAAACATGGGAGAGTGAAGAGGAGATCGGTGGTGACGGCGGGAGGGTGGCCGGAGTTGACGGCCGGCGGTGGTACGACCGGTCACTGGTGATGGGGCAGTGAGAGGGGGCGACGTTGTGCACATGCTCGGGGAGAGAAAAAGACAATCGGTAGAGAAAACAATGGCAATTTTGTAATTAAAACTTGACTTTCTCCCGACTAAGTTAATAATCATAAAATAAATTCAAAAAATACTAAATAAAATATAATAAAATCCAATACAATAATATACACCTAATGATCGTGTAATGACATGTCCTAACTTTACCAAACCACCTAAAATACTAATTAATGTATCCTAATGCACTGATCGACCTAAAACTAATTTTATGGTCCACTATATAAAATTAAAAAAACTGATATATTATCATCATATATTTGGGTACACATGACCCTAATGGCTTATAGCGAACAACCAGCCTCGACTCAACAGATGTATTCTGAAGCTGTCTCGACTCAAACCAATGGCTGAACCGACTAATTCATGAATATAAAACCCTACCTTGAATCACAGGTTTTACAATACATGGTATGCATAGTGGTCTGCAATGTTTTGTCGGGTGAAGTTGAGCATAAGCATCCATTGGGTGTTTATATATCATCTGAATGGATTTAACTGATATGTTTTGGGACTAGGTGTTTACCAACTCCTAAGGTTGAGATCCCTCAAGTTAATTTTGAACTAAAACCATTGCTTCTGTATGGATTTTTAGATACGTTGATCGGTTTAATTGTATATGCATTATAAGCATCTGATTTTGAGCCACCCAATTATTTAATGGGTTTTGAGCAAGTGAAAGTAATGAAACTGTACTGTTATTGTTGTTATACATATTGATTAAATATCTGGGTTTTTATTGTTATTGTCCCTTTACGCCTATGCTCCTATACCTGAAGGGGCATAGAGTAGCAGGTACTATATTTACAGCATGTGTCTAGACCATGGTAAATAATTTAAGTCACTTTACTTGTAATGACTATCTCTTGAGCACTAAGACTGGAGTTATATTGAGGACTAGAGATGGCTTATTATAGTTGTATCCATGTAGATGGAGATATCCATGGACCACTTTATAGTGAGAGTGCTCTGCCTTGGCCGAGCCAGCCTCTCGTTGCCCTTCTGAGAGTGTTCTTACTAAGAGATTATATGGTTTGTATACTGTGAACTATCAATAGTTTATCAGCCTTATACATATAGTTATGTGAGGACCAGTAACGATAGTCACTGACATTTACTTTTATATATATATATATTGTAAACCCCTACAAATTACTTAATTATTTTATTTAGGGTTTTGTAAATCTTGTCTTTTAGTATTTCGTTATTATAGAGTATGCATGTATTTATGACAAATTTATTATGACCTTTCATTTTTTACCTTTTTGTTTTCACGTACAAAAATATGTCTATATAAGCACATCCTCCCCAACCCAGAAAGGGAAAGTTGTGTGAAACAACAACCTTTGTTGAGTTTTTTCAACATGGTTATTGGTTTTGAAGTTTGTCAGAATTTGTCGTTGAAGTTGGTTGCATGTCAACCTACTAATACGTCAACCATACTTTAAAATGAATATTTTTTATAGTAAGTTATTACTACACTATTCGTTTGATTTAGTGGTCATGGTTTACCATGTTGACCCATGTGCAACACTTATATATATATATATATATGTGTGTGTGTGTGTATGTGCTTTTCTATATGATCTTATTAGCAGTGAATTGTGATGGGGGCATGTTACTATCAACTAGATTCTAGTATATATATATAGTTATGTATGATGTGGACATGTTACTGTCCAGTAGATTTTGGTATATATGGTTATGTATGATGCAGGTATGTTACCGTCGACTAGCTTTCGGTACATGTATATGGTTATAAATAGTGCAGGTATGTACCGTTGACTATATTCCGGTACATGTGTATATTTATGACACGTTGTATATTCACTTGAGTTGTCTGAGCTGCATGTGGTACCATTGTGTGTTCTGGCATAGTATGTATATATGTATGAATCCAGTTGGCCGTTAAGCGGTTCTGGCCTATGCTTTTGAAATCTGTTTCTGTGAAGTTTGTACAATAGTAGTTAAATTAAAAGCATTACGAATTTTTAATATCACACATCGGTCTGCTATCAGACTGAAAAAATAGATTAAATGTAATTGTCTACCCTAAAAGTTATGTTAGTCTCACATCTAATATCTACCGGGGTCGGATTCAATATATTAGACAATAAAAGTTTGTCATAATATAGTTTAATAAAGTTCACAAAATGAAAGTGTTTCACACTATATATATATATATATATATATATATATATATATATATATATATATATATATATATATATATATATGTCTTGTTGAGTGGTTGGGAGTTACTGTGGGGATACTTTGCTTTATTCTAGTGGTATTTGTTATCGTTCTTGCTTTATTATTGTATATTATTTTTTGTATATTGCATTATTGTCTATATTATTATTGAATTTATTGTCATTAATTTCAAACAATTTTAAATTGATTTTTCACTTTTACCGTTGACAGATCCTTGGGGGATTTATTAGGTTCGCTTCATTTTTCCTTCGTTATTCTCTGATATAGCTACTGTAATCGAACTGGTAATTGCTCAATGCATAGACTGAATTGCGCCCAGATTGTGTGATTAGTACTATCATTTTAGTACCTGCTAGCAGTCTGTATTTTGTATTTCATCATGTGTATGCTCTCCTTCAAGTATATCTGGATCATAGTCATGGTAATGTTATTGTCGACCAAATTCTGGCTCATGTAAAATACCAACACATTACCGTTGAGTATTCCGATTCATGAGCGCGAATGTCTTTGTAATTATGATTATGCCCAATCGGCCTTGTTGTGATTTAGATTGTGCGTGTGTGGCGAGGTTTTTGTTTCATTTCCATTTTTCTTGTGGACAACGAGTTGTCAATTTACCAATTTGTTGTTTCCATCGTTGCTGACATTTTTTCTTATATTTATGTAGGTGTTGTCGTGGCATTAGTTGGCCTAGATGCACTGATCATGAGGATGCTTGGAGATGTTGGGTTGGGTTGTGTTGTGAGTTTGTCTTATTTTGTTTTGTTTTGTGTATATCTCTTCTTTCTTGTTTTGCGAATGTGTTAATGGTTGCCATGTGGATGTGAATTGTGGGGCCTCTGGTGTCGTTGCATGTTTTGGGTATTTTGTTTGCACATTAGATTCTCTCAAGTTTTCGTCTTTTGACACTTTGAGTGATATAGTGTAAAACCCCCGTTTTGGGTTAGGGTTTTACATGCTTGTAGGTTACCAGGTTCGAGCTAATTTTGAGTCGGTTCAAAATTTTATGAGTTAGCCAAGATACTGAACATAATGAGTTATCAGTGTATATACGAGGTGTACATATGAATTTTATGAGTTAGCCAAGATTTTAGGCCTAGATCTAGGCAGTTGCAGTATTTAGTATTCGTTTGGGATTTTCAGGTATCTCATTTATGTATCATACAAATTTCAGACCATTGGATTGTGCCCGGTGGGCCCAGCTTGATTGAATTCAGGGTTCTAGGCCTATTTAACCTTCTTGCCTCGATTTCCACTTATAGAATCCGTTTTAGGACACAAGTCAGTTTTGACTTTGGACGGTCTCTGTAAAACC
>JAURVB010013602.1:0-34958 GCA_033002965.1 Piper betle | reverse complement strand
GATTGATAGAGGGCATCAAGGCGGAGGTGCTGGTGGTGATGTTCAATAGAGTCTGAGTAGCTGGCTGGCCAAAAAATGGCCGGAAAGAGAGCGAAACACGGGTGTGGTGGCGTCGCCGATGGCGATTGCGGTCACAGCGGTGGTCGTGGGTCTTCTCAAAATGGAGATCTCGGCAAGATGAAGTTGTGTGGGCGGTCGAATCGGCTAGAGGTGCCTCGCCGGCAATGGAAAAAGGCCCAAAAGGGTGGCAGCAATGGCAAAAATTTGCTTCTAAAATTCTCTAACCGGCAAGGGTGAGTCCAAGGCTGACGTGGATAGCTTAGATCTTGCCACATGGCATGATGTGAACGTCTGATAGCTCGTGGCCTAGTGGGGCCCACCTATGATTATATGCAATATACAGATGGACAGAAAGCTCAAGTCGAGGCCGAAGAAAGTCAAAACTGACTCGAGTCCTATAAGTGACTCTATGGGTGGGAATCGAGATAAGAAGGCTAAATGGGCCTTGAATCCTGAACTCATTCAAGCTGGGCCCACAGGGGCACAATTCGGTGATCCGAATCTATATGTTGTATGCAAATGAAATACCTTAGAAATCCCAAATATATACTAAATGCTAAAATAGCCTAGATATAAGCCTAAAACCCTGGCTAACTATTTAAAAAAATCATTTGTATACTTCATGTACACACTGATAAATCATATTCTATTGTATCATAATTGAATCTATTATCTGCATATCGGGCATACTAAGTTACCATAACATGCTTATATTGCCATCTCTGCCCCATACTCATATTTTGAAAATTGGTTTTGCTCGAGCGAGCTCGAACCAACTCAAGATTGGTCCGAACCAGGTAACTTACAAGTAAGTAAAACTTTAACCCGAAGCTGGGTTTTACAAAATTGAATAGAAGGATTTTGTCATATCCAAGATAACACCAATCCAATCCATTTTATGAATAAAATGTGACTAATTAACCAATGAACAAAACTACTTATTACAAATAAGATCTTATCGTTGCATCAAAACAGGCTGAATGTTGACTAATTTGGCTAACGTTGAACTTGGGAAAAGGAAATAGTTGAATAATTGAAAGATGAATTTATTCATGAATACACATGGAATATTGAGATTATGCATAGAATTTCTTCTAGTAAATCTGTAATCCAAAAAATGTTTGTAATTGTTCTAGAAGAAATGAAACAAAAAGGTACAGTAGAACTAGGACAATTATTGTATGAGGTCTCTACCCAATGCTAGGAGTAGAGGCGCATAATAGATTGATAGAAACATCATGATTTGCCTTGTAATAAAACTAGTTTTTTTAGATTGATATGAACATCATGATTTGCCTTGTAATAAAACTAGTTGTTGATGATATCTCCTTTTTGGTTTCTTCTTTATTACTTTAACTCGAAGAAGGAAAAAATAAGAGGGCCTTGTGGAAAATGTAGTTAGAAACCCATCATAGAATCTAACCTCAACAACCAAGTTAATTATCTTCCTGCATAAGGATAATAAATTACCGGGTAAAGAAGGTTTCAAAATCATCACAAACCTCTCTTTTTTTTCAATTGAAATTTCTTGATTATTATATGTTGATTTCTTAACTTTTGAAACAGATAGACTAGAAATAACATCTCTTATGTCAATGATATCTTCTTTGATTGAATGACATCTCTAATGTCCAAGATGCCAAAGGGATATTAAATAAATAACAATGGGATATAGATGGAATATAATGAATAGAGTAACTTTTAGGTTCCCTATCAAATGAGACATGGAAGGGGGTCATTGCAAAGAGTTACGAAGATAGGTTCAAGCTCACATCAATCATGCATTGAGAATGAGAGTTGAACTCTATAAGATCTAATCTCTTGTCATTCCTTAGTAGCTTAGGGGTAGAGTGGTTTGCTGTTGAATAATGGGTAGATTCGAATCCTACTTGGGAGATTTAATGAATTCTGAATTCTTTCGTTATTGAATTCAGAATGTAAAGTCTCGCTTTGAGCGTCAATGTTTCTAATGCAATCTATCTCATCATATCACATTTGGTTCTATGAGATTTGAGAATCACCATCAATGTAATAGCCTAAAAAATTAATTTCACATTTAACATATACTAAGATAAGATCTAATATTTAAGTGGGGACATGCATATATTGGGTCGGGTCGTTACAGGTGGTATTATAGCCGACTTCGGATTATAGCGGCTGGTGGGCTAGACCAAAAAAGATGAAGTTAAAGAAAAAATTTTGTGGACACAGTTTATTGAAGAAAGAAAGATGAAATATAAGAAACTCAAAAAACCTACTAAAGCAATTTCGAAGATAAAATTTTCTAAAAATGATTAGACTATAATAACTTTAAAAAATCGTCTCGTATCTAACACATCCCTATGATAAGATTCAATATTTAAGTAGGGATATACTTATTGATCTTCAACTTAATTAATCACATTTAAACCTATCAATTTATATTTTGGGCTAGGCCATTATAATCAATACCCTAAATGTGGGAAAATCCTTGGTTTCATAGTCCCGATAGGACATTTTACAAGTAGCAAATTAAGAATTCTCAAATGGATGTACTGGCAATATATCAAAGGTGGAGTCATCGATTCGCCCGAGAGGCCACAATGATAGAGGGTGAAGCTTATTTATTTGTGTACTTTATGAACTTCAATTAGAGCCATTAATTTTTTATTTAATGATTTACATTCGATAGTTATTGATAGAACTATCCACAACTACCCACCTATATCTCCTCAATCTAAGTCGTTAGATGAAAAATTAGTGGCTATTATAAAGATTCACAGAGTTTACACTTAAAAGAGGTTCACACTCTATCATTTCTTCATATGTGAGTGTGTATAAAATTTCCTGTCGTCTTCTCCCAATCTGGGTCGCTCAATCCAATTACAAGGGCGCCCAGATTGATTGTATTGAAAAAAATTTTAACACCGCCAACTCAGCAACCATCAAAGGCCAAATTTGGCCTCCATGGGCCTCATCGGGCTACCTCACCAGATCTGCCCAGTGGCAATTAGGGCTGGCAGACAGACACCGGATCTGGCTGCACAGTAGTCGGATCTGGCCGTTGTGTAGTAGAACCCGCATTGGACGGGAGAGCTTGGCTCACTTGTGGCAAAATCAGTTTTTTAGCTGACTATTTGTGAGGCTTTTTTCATGAGAAATATACACCATCCTTGTAATCAGATGACTTAGATCAAGGGTGATTGCAAGAAATAAGCTTTACACACACACACGCACGTCTTCTTATCAAGTACAAATGTTGAAAATTTATTATTCAAATTAGGCATTATAAAGAGACGAGAAATATGAGTCACTTTTAGGACTTGAGTCAGTTTTGACTTTAGATGGTCTCAATTTGAGCTTTCCATCCATATATATATTACATACACCCATTGGTGGGCTCCACTAGGCCACGAGTTGTCAAATGTTGAGGTAGTGCCATGTGGCAATATCTGAGCACTCCACATCAACCCTAGCATTCTCCCTTTTGATTTTTTGTGACATTCCCACGATTTTGGATGGTTTTCAAATTAGTGCTATGACCATTTTGGCTCACCGCCGGCGAGACCTCGATCCTCCTCCAACTACCAAATCAGTACAACTGTGTCCACCTAGTGGCCGGCTATCAGTTCGTACCCACCATCGCCACTGGCGTCGTTGCTGGCGATGGTGTTTTTGCAGTAGATTTCCGCTGCCGCTGCCTCCATTTTGGTCTATTTTCCGGTGCCGGCGAGTGCCCTCCGGCAAAGCCGACCACCCTAATAGTTTCTCCTTGCCGAGATCTTTAGATTGAGATTGACATCGACCTCTGCTATGGCCGCAATTGCCACTGGTGAATCACACTTGCCTGACGGCATTTTCCATTGTTTGCGACCTTTTTCAGCAAACCAATGGTCGGACTCTGCCGATCGTTACATTATTTAGCATGTTTGGATGTTGTGAGTATTTTTCTTTGTTTATTAAATATGTTCTTTTATTTATTTATTCATGATTATTCATTTATTTTTATTTATATATTTGTTGACTAGGATGAATGATTATGTGACTGATTATTGTTATTGATAATGTATTTATTAGTAGATATTATTTTTGTTAATGTTTATCATAATTTAATTAGTTAATTATTTTTTTACTCGTGTTATTATTTGTACATATTTAGTTGTATGTTCGTATATTCAATATTTATATTAATATTCTTCATGATAAGTTAATATAAGTTAATATATTAATAATGATTTATTTACTTATTAATATTAGTCTTATTTATATTTACTAAATTTTATTTATTTATTTATTTATCTATTCGTTTGTTTGAGTGTATGCTAGTATTTACTTTTATTTAATTATGTATTCTTGTATTGCAAATGTATGATATTGTTAATATTCATGATTAATGCATATTAACTATTTGCTTATTTATTTATTTACTTAATTATTATATATTTATTTATGTATTGTTGTATTTACAAACACAAGTATATGTTGATATTTACTCTTATTTAGCCGTGTATTTATATAGTATAATTATATTATTATTTTATAATTAGAGTATTATTTATGTTCATGTATTTATTATTTTTCTAATTATCTATGAGTGCACATATTTATTTATTAATTAATTATTAATAATGTTATTATGTCTCAATTTGTGCACCACACGTTTAATTATAAGTTTGTTAGTATTGTTTTCTTTATTAGGATATATTGGTGATATAGGCATGCACCACAAGCATGTATCACATAGACACATTGGTATTTTACTTAAGAGTGGGTTTTGATGTAGGTTACAGAGTTTGAGCTTGCCGTAGATGTGTCGATGCGCTTGGAGCTTGAACCACAGGCATGTATGACTCTCCCTCTACTTGATCTCTACTTGACTCCTTGCGTGTCGAGTTTAATTATGTTATAGACGTAGGACACCATCGGCGGTGTTTTACCAGATCCCTTCGATGTTAGGCCATTTAGTCATGTTTTTGTACACATGTTAATAAAACTACAAGGAAGAGATCGCTTGCTAGTGTTTGAATTGAAGTTCTAGAAGTATATGATATAAACCTATCCCATAAACCTAATATATGAGTATGCACATTTTATAGATTTCACGAATAAGAGAGTGAGTAGTATGGAGATATGTGTGGACCGCACTAGTACTCTTGAAATTGTGAGGTAGTGTGTGTATGAGGGTACTGTATAACGCTAACATTACTTCTGGAATTTGTGGCACTAACTTAACTGTTCCTTTTTTAGTCAAGTACCATGGCGGGTATAGTATAGAGGATGTGAGGGTGTAAGCGTTGTATGTATTAATATGAAAATTAGCTCTACGTGCGCATCGACACTTGTTTAAGTATGTTTGCTTACCACACTCAATGTGAGACAACTCTAAAGTTTTGAAAGTTTCTGGTGGGTAATGGAATACCCATTTACTAGTTTGTAAAAGTTATTTTTCAGATGTGTAACACTCTTTCCTTACCTTTTAAATATATTATCTGTATGTAAAACCCCATTTTGGGGGTAGGGTTTTCCTCGTTCGGGTCAGTATCAAGTTGGTTCAAGCGAGCTCGAGCCAAACTAATTTTTAGAACATAAGTATGAGGCCCCTATGACTATATGACCATGTTATGGAGGTTGAGTATGCCTGACATGCATATGATAGTTTTAGTTATGATATAGTAGAACATGTGTTAGCAGTGTGTACATGAGGTATACATATGATTTTTATGAGTTAACCAGAATTTTAGGCCAAGATTTAGGTCGCTTTAGCGTTTAGCATTCGTTCGAGTTTTTTTGGATATTTCATTTGTATGTAGCATAGGAATTTTGGATCACTCGAATGCCCATGTGGGCCCATCTTGAATGTGCTTAGGGTTTTGATGCCCGTCTATAGAGTCTATTTTAGGACTCAAGTCAATTTCAACTTCGGACGGTCTCGATCTGAGCTTTCCGTCCATATATATATTACATATACCCATAGGTGGGTCCCACTAGGACATTAGTTGTCGGACATCCCGATCGTGCCATGTGGCAAGATCCAGGTCGTGCACTCAACACTAGCATCACCCATCGATTTATAGAAGTTTTCACCCATTTTCAGTGTTTTCCACCAATACCACCGCCACCATTTGGGCTTGCCACCGGTGAGACCCCGGCCCTCCTTCGGCCACCCATTTAGTACGGTCGTGACCGCCTCATGGTCAGCTTTTCATTCGTACCACTCACGATGACCGACGCCATTGCAGTTGTGGTTGGCGACTAAGTTTTTTTATCACTATTCATCATTGCTGCAGCCACATTTTCCGATGACGGCGAGTCGCCTCCTACTGATTTAACCACGCACACAGCTCCCCCTCATTGAGATATACATTTTTGAGACAACCCACGACAACCACCTCGGCTGCGATCACAGCCAGCAACATTGCCGCACCCAGCGGTGACACCACCCACTTTCTGGCCATTTTTAAGCCAGCCAGTGGCCAGACTCCTCCGGTCATCACCATCAGTACCTTCGCCATGGCGCCCCTATCGATCCCGACTGGCAATGACCCCAGCCACTGGCCGTTGGCATTTTATGGCGTCGAGCACTGCTACCCCCTGTTCGGCCCCTTACCCGCCTGGTCGTGCCCACGTCCTCCTATTCATGTCCTTGTTCATGAACCAGCAGCTTATTTAACCAGACTGGGTTAGTTTAGCCCTTTCAGTTTGGCATGATTTAGCTTGGTTCGGTCCACTTTAGCTCATTTTCGGACCATTTTCATACGTTTTTGCACCGTTTTCGGTAATTCGAGAACTTCTATATTAGTTTAGATACATATTCACGTTATTTAGCATGATTGGATGTTATGATGATTTTTCTTTATTTATTGTTTTATTTATTTATATGTTTATCATATATGATGAATGCTTGCATGATGATTTGTTATTATTAACATTATATTTACTTATGATTATTAGTTTTATTATGTGTACTAAATTGTATATATATATATATGTTTATATATATACATATATATATATATATTTATTTA
Organism: Piper betle; assembly: GCA_033002965.1. Lineage (NCBI taxonomy): Eukaryota > Viridiplantae > Streptophyta > Magnoliopsida > Piperales > Piperaceae > Piper > Piper betle. The sequence goes on along the minus strand of JAURVB010013602.1, from coordinate 27,894 downwards.
TTTGTTCCTTACGTGTATGTTATTATTTATTTATATTTAATTATGCTTTCTTGTATTGTATGACTATGAAATTATTAATATTCATGATTAATGAGTGTTAACTATTTTTTGTTTATTTATTTATTTATATATTTACTAACACGGGTCTATGTTGATATTTACTTTTGTTTACTCGTGTATTTATATAGTGTAGTTATAAATACACGAGTAAACAAAAGTAAATATCAACATAGACCACGTGTTAGTAAATATATAAATAAATAAATAAACAAATAGTTAACACTCATTAATCATGAATATTAATAATTTCATAGTCATACAATACAAGAGCATAATTAAATATAAATAAATAATAACATACACGTAAGGAACAAATAAATAAATATATATATATATATATGTTTATATATAAACATATATATATATATATTTATTTATTTGTTCCTTACGTGTATGTTATTATTTATTTATATTTAATTATGCTTTCTTGTATTGTATGACTATGAAATTATTAATATTCATAATTAATGAGTGTTAACTATTTTTTGTTTATTTATTTATTTATATATTTACTAACACGGGTCTATGTTGATATTTACTTTTGTTTACTCGTGTATTTATATAGTGTAGTTATATTATTATTTTATTAATAGAGTATTATTTATGTTCATGTTTATGTATTCATTTATTATTTATTATTATTATGTCTCGATTTGCATGCCACACATTTGGTTATAGGTTTGTTGGCATTGTCTTCTCTATTACGATGTATTGCTGACATGAGCACACACACCACGAGCATGCATCATATAAAGACATTAGTATTTTACTTAGTAGTGGGTTCCGATGTACATTTCGGAGTCCGAGCTCGCCGTAGATGTGGAGATACGTTTAGAGCTTGGACCACAGGTCTGTAGGAGTCTTCTTTTCTACTGGACTCCTTACCAGTCGAGTTTAATCGTGTTTTATACGTACAACGACATTGGTAGCCTTTTGTTGCATATCTCCGATGTGGGGCAATTTAGCTGTGTTTTTTGTGCATGTTTAATAAAACTACAAGGATGAGATCCCTTGTTGGTTTTCTAACTAAAGCTCTAAAAATATATGATACAAGCATCTTCCCTAAGCCTATTATATAAGTATGCGTATTTTTACAGATTTCACGAATAAGAGAAGAGTGGTACGGAGATATGTATGGGCTGCACTAGTACTCCTTTAAACCCTGAGGTAGTGCGGTGTATGAGGGAACTACATAATGCAAAACATTTCAAGATTTGTCACACTAACTTAACTGTCCCTTTTGCCACTCAAGTACCATGGCTGATGATATGATGATGTAGGGCGTAAGCATTGTATGTCTGAATATGATTATGAGCCATGCATGCGAGCCATCACTTGCTTACGTATGTTTGCTTACCGCCCAGTGTGACCCAAATCTTGAAGTTTCATAAATTATTGTGGGTAATGGAATACCCATTTGCCAGTTTGTATTAGTTATTTTGGATTAGTAACATTCATTACTGACATTTTTCATATAATATATTTAGGTCTTCCAATCTTCAGTCGACTTTCATGGTAGGAAAGATAAACGCTACACATAATTGAGTTTAGGGCAGTTATTTACTTCCTTACTTTTATTTATGTTCATTGTGTTTTGACATGTATTAATGATGCATCTTCCATTCTCTTGACACCATGAAGGTTGTTTCGATATACTGTGTTGATCGTAGTCTTACCGATTAACAACTTTAAACATGACTCGACTCAATCGTAGCATTTCCGATTCAGTTGGTAAGTGAATCGAGATGGGGGTGTTACAACAGTAGGTTTTGCAAATCATCAGTCAATTTTGGTGGGAGGACAGATAAATGCTATACACAGTTAAGCTCAACGCAGCTATTTTTCTTTCTGACTTTAATTTATATTTGATGTGTTTTGATGCATTATCGAATAATGTCTCGCAGACTTATGACACCAACTGGGTTGTTTTGATCAATTTTATCTATTAAGGTCTTACAGATCAACAACTTTAAATGTGACTCGACTCTGATTGTAACATTTGTGATTCGGTTCTTAAGTGAACCGAAATCGGGGTGTTTAGTTGGTATCAGAGACATGTCTTCGTCAATTGAGATGGAAGACATTTGTTTTGAGCCAAGTGTGTGGAGTTGTCCTTAGCCAAGTTCACAGGTATTTTTCATTGTTTTTTTTTCTTAGGATTTCAAATGGTGCGCTCAGTGAGACTTGGCTGTGCATGCTTAGGTGTTTGTTGTTATAAAGGACTTATGAGATTGTAATTTTAGTAAGATGCTAACATGGATCTCATAAGCATGTCATGATAAGTTTAGAGACAAATAGTGACTAGGAATGTTTTGAGCACCAGAGACATGGCAGCACTTGGCCATCTTTTGCATGTCACCATAGCAATCCTTCCTTTAGACATAGTGCACATTGTGAGATAGAGTCATAGAGATGGCACCTGTGGGGACCTTGGAGTATGGAGATACTCACATAATTATGTGACACATGAGCATCGACCATAGAGTTCTTAAACAGATCCATTAGGTATAGTCTAATGTCTACATTGGGGAACTTGGAGCTTTAGATAGATCCTTGTGGAGATAAGATGTGACTATGCCATCAGATCCACATAAGCATATGGAACACATGGAGCACGTATGAGAGTTTTGGGAGATGACTTAGATGGACCACTTCAGGAGATAACAGTGGATGAGGATGAGCAGCGAGGTGGATCTACAGTCTCTTGGATACATCATTGCCTCCCCCTCACCCACTAGTGTATGTCTATCCCAATAGTATTGTTGGCCACTCTTCAATAGATAGAGGCATGAACACATCCAGAATGAGTGAGATTACCTTTGACCATAGATTTAGAAGGTTGACTAGATTTTATTTGATCTACCAGGGCTAGATTAGTGATTTCTGGTGAGAAGCAGTCAACACTTATGGGAGCAATCACTCCATTTTCCATGAGATAAGTGTAGCTTAGCATTGGTTGGCCATCGTACGAGTCGCCACCATGATCCGTAACCCTCTGGATCAAACACACATGATCGGAGAAACCTGAGCAGGGATTGTTAGCAACTACTTCTAAGGAGAACATACTGGATTTAAAACATTATCTTTCCATTGTACGTGTCACCACTGATGCTCGACCACTCCGGATCAAACACGCATGGTTGGATAGCCTAAGTCGAACTTATAGCAGCTACCTATGGAGAGATCGACACAAGGAGATGAATATGCCAGAGACGCTAATGGGTTCATGATGTACATGATCAAGTTCAGGCTTCAGGACCTGGATAGCACAACTACTATCCAAGTTGCACAACTACCCTCTGAGTTGCACAACCACCATTCAGAGTTGCACAACCACTGTCCAAGCTGCCCAACCACCGACAGAAGCTCACTACTGTTGTCCGTGTTGCACAGCCAGTATAAAACCCTATTTTTTGGGGTAGGGTTTTAGCTGATTTTTAGTTTTTCCCTCTTCGGGTCGGTATCGAATCAGTTCGAGCGAGCTCAAGGAAGCCAGACTAATTTTCAAAATATGAGTATAGGGCTCAGATGGCCATATGAGCATGTTATGGAGGCTAAGTATGTTAGACATGCATATGATAGTTTTAATTATGATACTCTATATAATGAGTTATCATTGTATACATGAAGTATATTAGCTAGGATTTTAGGCCCAGATCTTAGGCTGTTGTAGTGCTTAGTATCCATTTGGGATTTTCAAGGTATCTCATCATGCATCTTAGGGATATTGAATCACTTGTTTGTACTCCAATGGGCCTAGCTAGATTGAGTTTAGAGTTTAGGGTTCGAGGCCCAACTAGCCTTGTTGCCTCGATTCCCCAACTACGGGGAGAGTGACTTTGAGGACTCAGGCCAGTTCCGACTTTGGACGGTCTCGATCTCCAGCTTTTTGTCCATATGTATAGTGCATATACCCATGGGTGGGCCCCACTAGGCCGACAAGTTGTTGGACATCAAGTTCATTACCACATGGCAAGATTTGAGCTGTCCACTCAACTTTATCTTCACCCTTGAATTTCTGGCGACTTCCCATGTGATTTTACATGATTTTCACCTTGACGTTGCCATCACTTTGACTCACCGCCGATGAGTCTCCGCCTCGCCCCTACCACTCGGATTCCGTACGACCGTGGCCACCCTGGCGGCCAACTATCTGTTCGTATCCACGATCACCTCTTGCAGCACTTACTGTCATTGTCAGCGATGACATTTTCCCTATCAGTTTTTGCCGCCGCCGACACCCTTTCGGGCTATTTTTTGGTGCCGACGACTGTCCTTCGTTGAAGCCGACTACCCCCAAAAACTTCATCTTGATGAGATCTTCCATTTGAGACGAACATTTGACTTCTGCCATGGCCGCAATCATCATGACGACATCAACATTCATGGAGGTGATGCCGCCCATTTTCGGTTGATTTTGGACCAGCCAATGGCCGGATTCCACCGCCAACATGCACCTCGTCACATGGGCCATTGTCCCGAATGGTGGCGACACGAGCCATGCCGCCGTCGGCATTTTCTAGCAACTGGCAACGGCTGCCCTGTCTGGCCTATTTGCCGGTGTTCACGTCCGCTTGCCAACATTCACGTTTGCATGCCCGCGTACACATCTACTTGGTCATGCCCGAGTCCGCCAGTCCATATCCATGCTATGTCCATCAGTTTTCATCCGTTTCAGTCCAGTTGAGCCTATTTTTCGACTGTTTTCATCCGTTTTTACACTGCTTTAGTAATTCGAGAACATTTATATTAGTTTAGATGTATATTCACATGACCTAGCATGATTGGATGTAATGATTATTTTCTAATTTATAATTCTATTTATTTATTTATTCATTTGCTTGTTTTTTATTCATTATATATTTCATTTTACTATGTGCTTATCGTATACGATGAATGTTTACATGATTATTTGTTAATATTAACATTATATTTGCTTATTGAATATTAGTCTTATTATGTTTATTAAAATGTATATTTATTTATTTATTTACCTATTTATGTTTGTGTGTGTATGTTATTATTTATTTGTATTTAATTATACATTCTTGTATTGTATAACTATGATATTATTATTATTAATAATTAATGAATATTAACTATTTATTTGGTTGTTTATTTATTAAATTATTATTTAATTATTAAAATTTTATTAATTGTTTAATTATTTATGTGTTTCAAACAGAGTATATATGATATTTACTCGTGTCACCTTGTGTATTTATATAATATAATTATATTATTATTTTACGATTAGAGTATTATTTATGTTCAGTTTTATTTATTATTTATCTAATTATCTATGAGTGTATTTTTGTGTTTATTTATTTATTATTTATTATTATTATGTCTCAATTTTCATGCAATATGTTTAGTTATAGGTTTGTTAACACTTTTCTTTATTAGGATGTATTGATGATATGAGCACACACCCAATAGCATGCATCATATAGCGATGTTAGAATTTCACTTAGTAGTAGGTTTCAATGTAGATTTTGGAGTCCGAGCTTGCCGTAGTTGTGTAGATACACTTAGAGCTTGGACAACAGTTCATAGGACACTCCCTCTCTGCTTGAATCCTTCCGTGTGGAGTTTAATCGTGTTTTTTACATAGGACGACATTAACGGTGTTTTATTGCACCGCTATGATGTTGGGCCACTTAGCATGTTTTCTACACATGTTTAATAAAACTATGAAGGATGAGGTCCTAAGTGGCTCATAAGTGGCTCTAGTTCAATCAACTAATACTAGGCATGTGTTTCTCAATACTGTACTAATCATGCACTACTAAACAGATAGGGTTCAAACCACCTAAAGAACCATTATCTTTCCTTGAGTCTATGGGGACTCATAGTGAGGTTTGATATGTGTCTTGTCCTTTTTTTAGTGGTGTGTGACCTGCCATCCTGTCTTGATTTGTAGCATTAATCTTAACTTTTAAGACTACTACCTTTGTGATAGACTCTCAAGCAAAGTTATCAGTTAAGACAGCATACACTGGTGTCCCTCTATTTGGTCAGTGTGGTATGGTCTGATTGAAGTCCTTGTCAACTACCCTCCCAATTTGGGGTGAAGTTGTCTACTCCAAACTGGTCTGCCATTGGCTACCACTTATACTCGGGGCAAAGGCTAAATCTTATGTCTCAAGGTAAGGAGTTAATCGTGTTAGCGATGCACAAAGAAAACATTGTCTCCCTCAAGGACACCCCTAACTGAACCCATCATCAATGCCAAAATTCTAATACGAGTCAAACATCTCCCTACTCATTCATATTTATCAGTTCATTTCATAACAAGTAATTCATTCACGCAAACACATCAAAATTATCATTTACATAACAATAACACACCATCATTATACATACGTTACACGCAGCAGGTACATGTGTGCGCGGTTCCGTGCTGCTCCTCCGCAGTCCCGACAGCTTTCATCGCTCGCATTCCTCACCTACATATATATAGAAAAACCGTCAGTAACGAGTGTTACCGGCCCAGAATAACTAATATCAATCTGGCAGGAGAGCAACCTCCTGTTGAATCAAAGCCATATACTTCTCGCATCAAATCTCGTCCCTTACCGCCCTCTGCACCATCCATGTTACTCCTGGCCTTGAGCACAAAGGCCGAGCACTCTCAGGCAGTCGCCTTCAGTACCCTTTGAACCACAAGTCTAGACATGCGCTGCACTGCAGTACCCGTAAACCTCCACACTTCTCCGGGTTTGAGGAACTCAAAGGTGGAGTTGTCCAGATCCTTCGGGAATGAAGTGGGTTCTCCCCAGCTCCAGAGCCCGCTCTTCCGAGCACACGCCCTATCTGAAGACGTGGCCGCAAGTACCCTCATCCCATCTCTCACCGAAAACACGAAAACTATACATATATAGGCCTGGGTTGGGATTTATACAATAGGCCCGAAGGCATCGTGAGCTGGATCTGAAGTTCGAAAACAAACTCGAGGGATCTCATCCTCGAGGGTTATTAATCCGAAATAAAACTGTTGGCTAAATGGCCCGAGTTAAGTGGGATCCGATAAAACGCCACTTAACTCGTCCTGCACATGATAAATCAAATATACAATAGAGTAGCGTAAAACAGAGAACGAGTCCTAAACGGACCTGGTAGAAGCTCCAAACGGGTCCACGCGCCTAGGCGGCGAGCTCCTACACCGTACCTACACAATCAAGCTAAAAACTAACGCCCGCATGATGAATCACACATCCTATAGCATGCACACACAATCAACACAATCACGCATCAATCAACACACATCAACCTATATCAATTCTAGCAAGCCTACTTAGGCTAATTTGCATTAGATCATGATCATTACCTAGTTACCCTAATTTATTTCTTAGCCTCCATTTTTAACACCACTCAATCAAGCAAATTTCACATTTTATCCTTAATCAAATCTACATTTATATATATTATTATAACATACAATTCACCAATCCTAGCATGCAATTCTAATAATCAATACTTTCAAATAATTAAATTAAAATAAATTATACCTCGCGTCGTCGAAAATCGGCGACGGCTAGGGTTTCCGTTTCGTGGCTCGAAACTCGAAGTCGGCACCTAGCGGCGTCCGAAGTCCAATCAGATTGGACCAGGTGCGTTCGGCGGATGATCCGGCGAATTTCCCATGAATCCAATTTTTCCGGCGGTTTTCCGGCGTGTCGGCGTTTCCGGCGAGTGTCGGCGGTTTTCCGGCGGATTCCGGACGGTTTTCCAGCGATGATTCGGGACGGAGCAATCAGGGGGTCTATCGGCACCAGCTCGATGAGCTTGGTCCGATGGCCGTGTCAAACAAGGTAGCCGAGGCGGCGATGGCCATCGACGGGGTTGTCGAAAATAGGCGGCGGCAGCGGCGGCATGCTCCGATCGGGGCTGCGGCCGGCCTCGACGGCGGTCGGGATGATGGGGGAAATGTCGGCGATGGCGAGAGGGTGTGACTGGTGGTCACAGCGGCGATGACAGGGACCGAATGGCGGTGAAATCTGGCTCGGAGTGGTGATGACCGAGGCGGCCTCGTGGCGTCGCGGCGGCGTGCTGGCAGGCGATCGGTGGCCGGGGTGGCGTTGATCGGCGGCAGTGTGGCATCGGCGACGACCGTGGGTGGCGTGGCTAGGGTTTGGGAGGGTAAGTGCCGGGAGGAGAGTAGTAAAACCCACGATTCGAGTTAGGGTTTTATATTCAGAACCGGTCGGGTCGACCGTTATTTTTCGAGTTGAGTCAGTTTCAGGACACGTGTACCGAGCCGACGCCGGTCGCGTGTATGAGCTATGAGGGTCATGCGTACCCAAGTATATGATGATAACGTCATGAACACAGCAGAACAGAATGAGTTATCAGATATATGAGAGTATGCCAGTGATTTTTTATTATTTTTATATATAGTGGATCGTAGAATTAGTTTTAGGCCGTTTACCGCGTTAGGACGCGTTACGGGCATTTTGGGTGGGTTGATAGTTCTAGAGCATATCATTATGATTTTTTTGTGTTGTTTGATTTTATAGGATTTTTCCCAAATTTTTTGGAATTTTTTTTATGACTTAAATATTATTTTGACTCGAGTCGGAGACGAGTCAAGTAATATTTACGAGTTTGCCACCACACACACCCCCGACCATTGCTTTTCTTCCCGAAACCCTTACCTCGACGCGCCGCCACTGCGCGTCGCCACCGCCGCCGCTGCCGCCGCCGCCCGGCAGTCGATGGTCGCCGCCTAGCCCGACGACGGCGTCGCCGTGCCGCCCCGACCAGCCCCGGCCACCATGTGGCCGCCGCGACGCCGGAACGCCTCGCCAATTGCCGCGCCGCGTTCCGTTTTCGTCGGCGATTGCGCCGCCGGCGATCGTCGCCGCCATGATCAGGAGGTCGGCTCAGCACCCTCAGCCCTCCAGCGACCCTCCCCGACCGGCACGGAGGCCAGCGCCGCCCAGGGCGGCCGGATCGAGCCACCCATCGCCGCCGGCTCTGTTTTAGCCTTTTTCCGGCGAGCCACCGCCTCGGCCGACCGCGTCGACCTCATAGATGAGTCGGGCTCGCCGAGCCGGTTCCAATGGTACCCTATATGACCCCTATCCAGCTAGTAGACGCCGATGGCGATTGTCGCCGGAAAACCACCGGAAGTCGCCGGAAAACCGCCATTAGCTGCCGGAAAACCGCCGGAAAATCGGAATTTCTGGAATTCGCCGGAATTCACCGGATCTTCCGCGGGGCTCACCCAGTGGAGCCCGATCGAGCTTCGGACGCCGATGAGCGCCGAATTTGAGCTCCGAGACGCGCGACGGAACCCTAGCCGTCGCCGAATGTCGACAACGTGAGGTATAAGTACCTCCGATTGAGTTATTTAAAATTGATTATGATTGTTAGTATACCATGCTAGAATTGAATTAATTGATCATGATAGAATGTCATGAGTATGAGTGTAAGTGATGATTGCATGATAGTTGTGATGTGATTAATGACTAATTAGGGATGAAATGATAAGTTACATGATGAGATTATTAGTGAATGAAGTGATCTAATGAGATGAATTGTGTATGAACATGTTAATCTAGTACGATGCAACTTAGAAGAACAGAATAAAATATGGTATGAGTAGTTGAGTTAGGATTATTTACTCTTATAATTATTTGATGGTTATTTTGATGATGATTCTGTGTTTAATTGTGTTGAGTTTGATGCATCATTTAGTTAGCGGGCGTTAGTATTTAGTTTTGATGTGTAGGTACGGAATAGGAGCTCGCCGCCTAGGCGCGATGACACGCTTGGAGCTTCTACCAGGTCCGTTTAGGACTCGTCTTGTTTTACGCTCTTCCATTGTATGTTTATTTTATTATTGCAGGGCGGGTTAAGTGGCGTTTTATCGGATCCCACTTAACTCGGGCCATTTAATCGAATATTTCCGGATTAATAACCCCTCGAGGATGAGATCCCTCGAGGATGATTTCGAAAACAAGATCCACCACAAGTTGCCTTCGGGCCTATTATATGAATCCCTTCCCAGGCCTATATATATAGTTTTATCGAGTTTTCAGTGAGACGAGAGATGGAGAAACCGACTGCACGTACCATGCAGAGGATGCCGTGACAGTCAAAGCGGGCTCTGGATTAGTGCCAGCGGACTGTTCCATTCCCGAGGGATCCTGACAACTCCGCGTTTGAGTTCCTCACACCCGGAGAACGTGGAGGTTTACGGGTACTGTTTAGTACAGCGCATGTCCGGACTTGTGGTTCAAAGGGTACTAAAGGCGACTGCCTGAGAGTACTCGGCCTTCGTGCTCAAGGCCAGGAGAAATATGGAGGTAAGGAGAGGGCTTAGGATAAAGTTTCACGAGAAGTACTGAAAAAGAAGTGCTGAGAGTAGCACAGTACCAGCAGCAGTAAGTTCGGGATGCTACCGGGTCTGCAGCCCAGTGGCTCCTCAGTAGTGCCCTTCAGAGTGTTCTTGAGGAAGTATATGTTTTCTTTCAGATGAGAGTTTGCTCTCATAGCCAGTTTGTTATAGTTATTTTATTTTCCGGACCAGTAACGCTTGTTACTGACGTTTTTCTTATATATATGTAGGTGATAAGCACGAGATGGATGAGCCAGCTTGGACGGAGGAGCAATGAGGTCTTGTGCACACACACATGTTAGATTTCTGAATGTTTAATATTGTATTATTATGTTATTATATTGTGAATGACATGATTAAATGTTTGATGCATGACAATGACATGAAATGAAATGATCAGAGTAGCGCAGCAAAAGTATGATGGGTTAGGACCCAAAGTTCGAGAATGATGAATATAGTAGATTAGAAGTTGTGTGAATGATATTGTTGATATATGCTGTATATATTTGTATATATATTATTTTGACAGGGTGGACCCTAATTGCACTTTTAGGGGAGACCCGTGTCTGTTTTGATTTTAGAATTTTGATCGTAATTGTATTGGTGTGTATTTTGAATTGCTTGTCATTCATGTAGTACCATGTTAGGATTTTGTGCATTTATTCATTCATGATGGATCGTATCTTCATCTTAAGACGCCGAGATTGGATCCACATGAGTTAGGTTCGGGTTAGCCGACCTAACCGGGGCCTGTAACATGCCGGTTCGGTTCACGAGCGTGAACCGGATTTGGGGTGTTACAACATTGGTATCAGAGCCACTCTCGGCCGATTAAGATGTATGATACTTTTATAGGTGATGTGTGTGCAAAGACTGCTCCAAGTCCAGCTGGCAGGTATGTTTCTTTTGATTTTCTTTACATGCAGATCTTTTCTCTCATAAGTTAGTTTAGATAACAGTGTGTTCAGGACTTGATCAGAAGTATGTGGAATTGGCCTTAGTTGAGTTGGTAGGTTATTTCTATGGATTTTATTGTGATATCAGATTATTGGTAGGTTAGATGTGAGCAGGGTATGTTATAGTGCTAGCAGAGGTAGAATAGGTATAAGATTCCCATCTTATACCAATTGGATGTCATAGATGTCAGCAGGAATCTGATAGGATTGTTATGATGGGCTTAGAGACCCACTAGTTCTGTCCATCGCACAAGGGATTTGGATGAATTGGATGTTGACCAGGTGTTCGTTCTTTGTATGTCACCACATTAGTCCTATTTCCAGGGAACGTGGTGTGCATAATGGAAAGAAAAGGGGTAAATAGACTTGAAGTGGGTAGATAACTTGAGAGGGACAACTTTTAGAAAATAGTAGTGAATGAGGATGAGTAGTGAGATGTAAGCTTGGACATAACAAGGAAAAGACCAGGACCACCAGTGCCTACGAGATCAGACATTGGACGAGATTCTACCAAAGATAAGGCACCAGATCAATGATTGCCGTTTGAGGGCTAGTCGGCAGTGATAGAAGCAGCCACTCTAAATTTCAGGAGATCAGAGTGGGGTTTAGCCTAGGTTGACCATCATATGTGTCAGCATCATGATCCAAACCCCTCTGGATCAGACACGCATAATTGGACAACCTGAACCGAGTTAATAGCAGCCAGGATATGGCAGAGATAGTAGTAGATTTACGATGCATATGAGTAGGATTAGATATTTCTGCATCTAGGTAGTGCACAACCGCCGACCGAGTGCGCAACCACCGACCGAATGCACAACCACCGACCGAGTGCACAACCACCGACCGAGTTGCACAACCACCGATCGAGTTGCACAACCGCCGACCGAGTTGCACAACCACCACCCGAGGCGCACCACCGCCGTCCGAGATTCACTACCACTGACCGCAGACGCACTACCGCCGTCCGTGTATTGCTCATCCGCCGACCGATTAGATTAGTTAGATCTTAGTAGGACCAGAAATTGAGGAACAAGATATAGCCACAATGGAAATTAGCAGAACAGAGAAGAGTTAGGAAAAGTGAGGTCATTTGGATGAGATGGCATAGGATCCCACTTCACAGTTCTCTTGCAATCATTGTCTTGACCTAACACCATTGGGTCAGATGAATATTGCAAGATGCCCCCATCAGACACTGTTAGTTACAGTCTCATAGGGATGCGCATGGACAGAACCAGGGAACATGACCGTATGACCTTCAGATGGGACGGTCATAATGATCCGATTGTGCAGATTGCATGATAATACATCTATGGTCACAATGATCAGATGGTTAGTAGACGGTCAAAGACGCTGTTGAACCCATGTAGTGATGGGCCAACCAACGATAGGAGTTTGACAGGTATTAGAGTATTGGGCAGAGATAGAGGGTTAGTAAGGAAGAGTCTTTCAGAGGGATAGTGATTCCCTTGTGTTTCGCCAACACAATTAGGTTCTCACCTTGAACCATAGGGTTGAGCCTTACCCTGAGTATAGAAGTACCTTCATGGTACTAATTAGAGCTTACAGTGCAGGTAGAGTTTGCAGACCGACTTTTTGATGAGGATTTCACCCCAGCAGGAGAGCGATGTAGACAGAGACTTCAGACAGCACAGACCATGCTGACCAGACAGTGATATCAATCTATGCTCATCTTCATTGATAGCCTTGCTTGAGAGTCTACCACAGCAGTAGTAGTCATGTGGGTCAAGATTAGTGCTACAAATCGGTACGGGACGGCAGGTCACACACCACTGAAGAGCGGACGAGACACGTGTCGAACCTCATTATGAGTCCCCGTAGACTTGAGGAGAGACTGTGGTTCTTTGGGTCGTTGAACCCCGCCCGTTTAGAAGTGCGTGACTAGTACAGTATCGAGAAACATGTGCCTACTGTTAGCTGATTGAACTAGAGCCACTTAGGAGCCGTTTCTGAGATTTGTCATTGATTGACTGTTCCACAGACTGATCACCTGTGGCATAGTAAATCATGGTGATCTTAGAGACAAGTCCATAGACCTACCGAGATTTTAGCCACCCAATATGTTATATAGGGATTTTATCTCCCCTACTATTTGCATGAGACCTTAACCTTACTATAGATAAGAGTTGCGCAGCAGGAGCGTGTGGGCCCATAACCCACAGGTCCCAGGATCCCCCTTTACCTGGCGTCAGATGTCACCTATTGAGAGTTCTTGATCAGTGTGACTAGTTTCCATGAGATTCAGCTTCCCTTCTTATAACCCAGAGATATCAGACAGAGTGGAGTTTTCACTTGAGGATTTCCACTCACCCTTTTGTATCAGTTTACCCAGATGATTGAGATGAGTATACATTGATTAGAGCACGTCCCGCAGACCAGATGCAGATGCTACAGCCCTATGCAGAGTATGTTATCATACTCCTTGAGACACGCTGTGCATGTACAGGTGTTCTCGCGACCACCCCGTCACAGAGTTGTACTTAGTGGTTGTATAGATAGCCACCGGAGCCATAGTATACATTAGAGTCATAGCAGCTACCTTGTTCTCTTATAGAACAGAGTGAGATATTGGACTCAGGACCGAGTCAACTAGGACCCCGTGAGCGGTCCAGTTCCTTATACAGGGACACTTGAGAGTTGGATCTAGACTGGCGATAGTGAGCCGAGCAGCTCATTAACCTATACACTCGTACCTAACAGGAGACTCATAGCACACCTTAGTATGGTTGTAGGATTTAGGATTGAGGTTCCTGAGGGTATATGTAGTTGACTTTTCACACAGATGTGATCAGAGAGACACGGCTAGATGTTAGCAGGTAGGCCTTGCCCCGATGTAGTCTTCCCAGATATAGCTCAGATTAGAACCTGCGATACTCTAGAGTATCTGCTTGACCAACCTAGTAGGCCCTTAGGGGTGACCTAGGGTTTTCCGCCGAGTTAGCAGTAGTGATCAGAACAGAAGAGAAGGATGATGGTCATGTCAGAACAGGCACAGACAGCTTAGAAACAGAATGTTGATATTGACAGGATCATAAGCAGAACCGCCATAACGGCGCAGCTACAGTGAGGATTTACATGACTATCGAAGAGTAGAGGATACAACAGGTGTGTATCTAGCTTCCAGGTAGTAGTTCAGCAGAACCTCCTTGAGTTAAAATTTCGAGGACGAAATTTTTATAAGGAGGGAAGATTGTAAAACCCACGATTCGAGTTAGGGTTTTATATTCAGAACCGGTCGGGTCGACCGTTATTTTTCGAGTTGAGTCAGTTTCAGGACACGTGTACCGAGCCGACGCCGATCGCGTGTATGAGCTATGAGGGTCATGCGTACCTAAGTATATGATGATAACGTCATGAACACAGCAGAACAGAATGAGTTATCAGATATATGAGAGTATGCCAGTTATTTTTTTTATTTTTATATATAGTGGATCGTAGAATTAGTTTTAGGCCGTTTACCGCGTTAGGACGCGTTACGGGCATTTTGGGTGGGTTGATAGTTTTAGAGCATATCATTATGATGTTTGGTATTTGTTTGATTTTACGGGATTTTTCCCGATTTTTATGAATTTTTTAGGATTTAATACGACTTAGTTATTATACTTGACTCGAGTCGGAGACGAGTCAAGTAATATTTACGAGTTTGCCACCACACACACCCTCGACCTCCCGCTTTCTTCTTCCCCAAACCCTTACCGCGCGCCGCCCTGTTCGCGCGCCACCGCCGCCACGGCCGACGCCGCCTGGCCGCCGATCGACGCCGCCCAGCCCGGCCACGGCGTCGCCATGCCGCCCCGACCAGGTCCGGCCCCCATCGGGCCGCCGCGACGCCGGAATCACGTCGCGACGCCGCGGCCGCGTTGCGTTCGCGTCGCCGATTCCGCCGCCGGCGACCGTCGCCGCCATGATCAGGTGGTCACCTCAGCACCTTCGACCACCCAGCGACCCTCCCCGACCGGAACGGAGGCCAGCGCCGCCCATCCCGGCCGGATCGAGCCACCCACCGCCGCCGGCCTCTGTTTTAGCCATTTTCCGGCGAGCCGCCACCTCCGTCGACCGCGTCGACCTCATAGATGAGTCGGGCTCGCCGAGCCGGTTCCAATGGTACCCTACATGACCCCTATCCAGCTAGTAGACGCCGCCGGCGATTGTCGCCGGAAAACCACCGGAAGTCGCCGGAAAACCGCCAGTAGCTGCCGGAAAACCGCCGAAAAATCGGAATTTCTGGAATTCGCTGGAATTCACCGGATCTTCCGCGGGGCTCACCCAGTTGGAGCTCGATCGAACTTCGGACGCCGATGAGCGCCGAATTTGAGCTCCGAGACGCGCGACGGAACCCTAGCCGTCGCCGATTGCCGACGACGTGAGGTATAATTACCTCCGATTGATTTATTTAAAATTGATGATAATTGTTAGCATAGCATGCTAGGGTTGATTAATTATCATGATGAATATCTAGAGTATGAATGAAGTTACATGATGTGCATTGATGAGATGCATGGAGTGAATGAAGTGAGTCTAATGAGATGAAGTGAGTATGAACATGTTAATCTAGTATGATGCAACTTAGAAGAACAGAATAAAATATGGTATGAGTAGGTTGAGTTAGGATTATTTATTACTTATAATTATTTGATGGTTGATTTTGATGATGATTCTGTGTTTAATGTGTGTTGAGTTTGATGCATCATTTAGTTAGCGGGCGTTAGTATTTAGTTTTGATGTGTAGGTACGGAATAGGAGCTCGCCGCCTAGGCGCGATGACACGCTTGGAGCTTCTACCAGGTCCGTTTAGGACTCGTCTTGTTTTACGCTCTTCCATTGTATGTTTATTTTATTATTGCAGGGCGGGTTAAGTGGCGTTTTATCGGATCCCACTTAACTCGGGCCATTTAATCGAATATTTCCGGATTAATAACCCCTCGAGGATGAGATCCCTCGAGGATGATTTCGAAAACAAGATCCACCACAAGTTGCCTTCGGGCCTATTATATGAATCCCTTCCCAGGCCTATATATATAGTTTTATCGAGTTTTCAGTGAGACGAGAGATGGAGAAACCGACTGCACGTACCATGCAGAGGATGCCGTGACAGTCAAAGCGGGCTCTGGATTAGTGCCAGCGGACTGTTCCATTCCCGAGGGATCCTGACAACTCCGCGTTTGAGTTCCTCACACCCGGAGAACGTGGAGGTTTACGGGTACTGTTTAGTACAGCGCATGTCCGGACTTGTGGTTCAAAGGGTACTAAAGGCGACTGCCTGAGAGTACTCGGCCTTCGTGCTCAAGGCCAGGAGAAATATGGAGGTAAGGAGAGGGCTTAGGATAAAGTTTCACGAGAAGTACTGAAAAAGAAGTGCTGAGAGTAGCACAGTACCAGCAGCAGTAAGTTCGGGATGCTACCGGGTCTGCAGCCCAGTGGCTCCTCAGTAGTGCCCTTCAGAGTGTTCTTGAGGAAGTATATGTTTTCTTTCAGATGAGAGTTTGCTCTCATAGCCAGTTTGTTATAGTTATTTTATTTTCCGGACCAGTAACGCTTGTTACTGACGTTTTTCTTATATATATGTAGGTGATAAGCACGAGATGGATGAGCCAGCTTGGACGGAGGAGCAATGAGGTCTTGTGCACACACACATGTTAGATTTCTGAATGTTTAATATTGTATTATTATGTTATTATTTTGTGAGTGACATGCATTAAATGTTTGAGGCATGATAATGACACGAAATGAAATGATCAGAGTAGCGCATGCAAAAGTAATGGGTTAGGACCCAAGTTCGATGAATGCATGATTGTGTGTTAGAAATTATGTGATATATGCTGATATACTTGTATATGATATTATTTTGACAGGGTGGACCCTAATTGCATTTTTAGGGGAGACCCGGTCTGTTTTAGATTTCAGTAATTTTGATCGTAACTGTAGTGGTGTGTATTTTGAATTGCTTGTCATTCATGTAGTACCATGTTAGGATTTTGTATATTTATTCATTCATGATGGATCGTATCTTCATCTTAAGACGCCGAGATTGGATCCACATGAGTTAGGTTCGGGTTAGCCGACCTAACCGGGGCCTGTAACATGCCGGTTTGGTTCACGAGCGTGTATCGGATTTGGGGTGTTACAGGAAGAAGAAGTGTTGTAGTGGCAGTTTCGTAAATAAGTATTGACTCGATTCCTACTCGAGTCAAAATAATAACTAGTTCGTAATAAATTCTAAAAAAATCTAGAAAAATATGGAAAAATTCCATAAAATAAAAAACACAACAACATCCAAATGAAATGCTCTATAACTAATAACCCACCTGAATATGATCCAACGCGTCCTAATTCATCATTCGGCCCTAAAAATATTCTATGATAAAATAAAAATAACAATCAATACTGTATACCTCCATATACTTGATAACCCATTTTTTATCATCTTTCAGGCGTTATCATCGTACACTTGAGCATACATGACCCTCATCGCTCATAACTCACAGCTGGCCTTAGCTCAGCTCGCGGTCCATGAAGCTGACTCGACTCGAACCAACAATTGAACCGACTGGTTCACTCCTGTAAAACTCTGACTCGAGTCACGGGTTTTACACCCCTGGCATCCCCCCTCCCCACCCCCCTCATGCTTCCCGCTGCTCCCCCCACACCCCCCCACCGCATTCCCGCTCCACTGCCCCCTCCCCCAGTAGTGCGCCGCCACGACCCACTGTACCTAGGCCTGCAGCACTTCACCTTGAGGGAGGGTCGACGACAAGACGACAGCATTGAGGCGACAGGCTATGCCGAGGCCGGCAGTGCTCCACGAAACAAAGAACTTTGGGGCAGCGAGTAGGGTAAGGGAAAGAGAAAGAGCGGAAAGAGGGGCAGTGCTGGCTGGTGGCGGCGAGGTCACCAGCGATCGGGGTGGAGCAGCTAAAACAGAGGAGGGGAGAGGGGTGCAGAATTGTCGGTAGGGGAGAAACAAGGGAGATCGAGGGTGATGGTAATTTTAAAAAAAAACTTAACTCGCTCCTAACTCAAGTCAATATTATGAAATAAATTTAAAAACTAAAATAATTTTTAATAAAAACTTGACTTGCTCTCGACACGATTCAATATTACAAAATCAATTTAAAAATAATTTCGTAATAAAAACTTGACTCGCTCCCCACTAGCCATCCAAATTCCGGATTTCACCAATTGTTACCACCAGCACCTTTGCCTTGATGCGTTCGATCAATCCCGACTACTGGAAACCCTAGCGGCATCGCCATCAGCATTTTTCAATGATGGGCACTAATGCCCCTGTTCCATTTGCCCGTGTTCGCACTGCCTGCCCTCGTTCGCATTCGCATTCGTCTACGCTCGTCTGAGTTTGCTAGTCCAAGCCCTTGTCCATGTCCACCCAGTCAACCCAATTTATTTTCCAGTTAACCCAAACCGACTTGGCTCAGCCCATTCGACTTAGTCTGGCTCAGCTTGGTTCACTTAGGTTGAGTTCATTTTCGGCCTGTTTTTTATTGTTTCTGGACCAATTTCAGTAATTCGATACTCCCTAGATTAGTTTAGATGCATGTTCACATTATTTAGCATGTTTGGATATTACGAGTATTTTTCTTTATTTATTAATTATTTTATTTATTTATTTATTTATTCATGATTACTTATTTCTTGTTATTTATATATTTGTTGACTAGGATGAATGGTTATTGATAATGTATCTATTCATATTTTTTGTTTTTGTTCACATTTATCTTATTTTATCTAATTATTAATTGATTATTAATTATTTTCTTACTCGTGTTATTATTTACACGTAATTAGTCGTATGTTCGTATATTCAATATGTATATTAATATTCTTAATGATAAGTTAATATTAATTTCTTATTTATTTATTATTAATAAAGATATATTCACTTATTAATATTAGTCTTATTTGTGTTTAATAAATTGTATTTATTTACATATTTATTTGTTTGTTTCTGTGTATGTTATTATTTATTTGTATTTAATTATGTATTCTTGTATTGTATAAGTATGATATTATTATGATTCAAGATTAATGAGTATTAAATATTTGCTTATTTATTTATTTACTGAATAATTATATATATATATATTATGTATTTAGTAACACGAGTATATGTTGATATTTACTCATGTTTATCCGTGTATTTATATAGTATAATTATATTATTATTTTATGATAGAGTATTATTTAGCTAATTATCTATGAGTTCATTTCTTTATTTTTTTTTTATTATGTCTCTATTTGCATTCCACATGTTTAGTTATAGGCTTGTTAACATAGATTTCATTATTACGATGTATTAATGATATGATCACACACCACGAGCATTCATCATATAGAGATGTTAGTAGTTTACTTAGTGGTAGGTTCCGATATAGGTTTCGGAGTCTGAGCTCTCCATAGATGTGCAGATACGCTTGGACTTTAGACCACAGGTCCGTAGGAATCTCCTTTCCTTGACTCCTTGCATGTCGAGTTTAATCATGTTTTAGATATAGGACGGCATCGGCAGTGTTTTATCGGATTGCTTTGATGTCAGGCAATTTAGCCGTGTTTTCTATACATGTTTAATAAAACTAAAAGGATGAGATCCCTTGTTGGTTTTTGAATAAGAGAGTGAGTAGTATGGGGATATGTATAGACTGCACTAGTACTCCTTCAAACCCCAAGGTAGTGAAATGTATGAGGGTACTAGATAATAGAGCACATTTTTGAAATTTGTGGCACTAACTTAGCCCTTCTTTTTTCCACTTGAGTACTGTGGTGGGTGTAATATTGAGGATGTAAGGGTAAAAATATTATATATATGAATATGAATATTAGCCGTGTAAGTGCGCTGACTGTATGCCCCAATTTCGGTTTGAAACAACCGGCTTGGTGTCATGTGAATGGAAGACATTATTAAATATGCATCAAAACACATCAAATTTAAATAAAAGTAATAGAGAAAATAACTGTGCATAGCTAAAGTGTGTGTAACATTAATCTGTCCTCCCACCAAAGTCGACTCAGGACTTGCAAGACCTACATATATTATATGAAAACCGTCAGTGACGAATGTTACTGATCTAAAAAATAACCAATAAAAGCTTGCAAATGTGTATTCCATTACCCATAAAAACTTATGAAACTTCAGAATTGCCTCACATTAGGCAGTAAGTAAATATACTTAAGCAAATGCTAGGTCACATTAGGGATAATTTTCATATTCATACATACAATGCTTACGCCCTAACATCCTCTATATTACACCCGCCACGGCACTCAAGTGGCAAAAGGAATGGTTAAGTTAGTACCATAAATTCTATAAATCTGCTACGTTGCGTAGTACCCTCATACACCATGCTACCTTAGGTTTGAAGGAGTAACTAGTGTGGTCTATACATATCTCCGTACCACTCATTCTCTTATTTGTGAAATTTATAAAAATGCGCGTACTTATATAATAGGTTTAAGAAAGATGTTTATATCATACATTTTTGTAGCTTTAGTTCGAAAACCAAAAGGGATCTCATCCTCATAGTTTTATTAAACATGTGTAGAAAACACGACTAGAAGGACCGACATTGGAGGGATCTGACAAAGCACCGCCGATGTGATCCTACGTTTAGAACATGATTAAACTCTACACGCATAGAGTCAAGCAAAGACGGAGAGTCTTACGGACCTGTGGTTCAAGCTCCAAGCGTATCTACACATCTACGGTGAAGCATATATACACATCTACGGTGAGCTCGAACTCCGAAACCTCCATTATAGCCCACTACTAAGTAAAATACTAACATCTCCATTTGATGCATGCTCGTGGTGTGTGTTCATATCATCAATACTTCCTAATAAAAAAATAGTGCTAACAAACCTATAACTAAACATGTCTCACGTAAAATCAAGACATAATAATATTAAATAATAAATAAATAAATAAATAAATAAGAAAATGCACTCTTAGATAATTAGATAAATAATAACTACATAAACTTGATCAATACTCTAATCATACAATAATAATATAATTATACTATATAAATATACGGATAAACATGAGTAAATCATGTGAATTATTATATAATAAGACTAATATTCATACTATGTTATTACTTATTTCTATTTAATTATGTAGTCTTGTATTCTATAACTATGATATTATTAATATTCATGATTAATAATTATTAACTATTTGTTTATTTATTTATTTATTTATTGAATTATTATATAATTATTTATTTATTTATTTATATGTTTAGTAACATAAATATATGTTAATATTTACTCATGTTTATCCGTATATTTATATAGTATAATTATATTATTATTGTATGATTAGAGTATTGATCAAGTTTATGATTAGAGTACTATAATTTTATAGTATGAATTAGTCTTATTATATAATTATATGTATGTATGTAGATAATTTAGTAAACATAATAAGACTAATATTTATAAGTAAATATAAATTTAAAAATAACAAATAATAAAGTAAGATTCATCATATATGATGAACATATAAATAAAAATAAGTAAATAATAATGAATAAATTAATTAATTAATTAAACAATAAATAAAGAAAATTAATCATAACATCTAACTATGTTAAATCATGTGAATATGCATCGCAACTAATATAGAGGTTCTCAAATTACCAAAAACGGTGAAAGAAAGGACGAATACATATTGTAAATGAGCTGAACTAGACCGAACTAATATGAACTAGACCGAACCATGCTGAACTAGACCGAACCAAACCGAACGAACTCGATCTAGGTTAGATGGAAAATGGGTCGGGTTGATTGGGTGGACTTGATGGACACGGACTTAGGCACGGACAAGGGAACTCGGCCATGACCGGGTGGACTCAGGCCGGCTAGGTGGACATGACGTGGGCAGCACAGCACAGACACAAACACGGCAATGGGCCAAACGGAGTGGCTGCTGCCCATCGCCAGAAAATGCTGACAATGGTGAGGCTGGGGTCGCCGCTGGTCGGGATCGACAAGTGGTATCACTGCTAGGTATGGCTACGTCCCCAGCGGTGATCACGGCCCTGGTGGTAGTTGTGGGTTGTCCCAAAATTGAGATATAGGCAAGATGAAGCTGTGTGGGCAGTCGGATTGGCCGGAGGTAGCAAATGGCCCGAATGGGTGGCGGCAGCGGCAGAAATCAACTGGAAGCATTTTGTCATCGGCGGCCACTGCGATGGCACTAGTGGTGATTGTGGGTATAGACTGATAACTAGCCGTGTGGTGGTCATAGCCGTACTATCATTGGTGGCCATAGGAGGGGCAGTGTCTAGTCGACGGCTAGCTAAAGTGGTGGCGGTGCTATGGGTGTAACTCTGAAAATCAATGGAAATATTTGAAATATAAATGGGAGAAAACTAGGGTTGACGTGGATGGCTTAGATCTTGCCATGTGGCACGATTGGAATATCTGACAACTTGTTACCTAGTAGGGCCCACATATGGGTATATGCACTATACGTATGGACAGAAAGTTTGGATTGAGACTGTCGAAAGTCGAAACCGACTCGAAGACAATAATTGACTCTAATGCCACAAATCATGGCTAGATGGCTAAGTGGGCCTCGAAACTCTAAACTCAATCAGGTTGGGCCCACAGGGGCACAATCTAGTGATATGAAATTCCTATGATGCATGCAATTAGATACCTTAAAAATCCCAAATGGCCACTAACCATTGCAATAGCCAACTTCATGTTAATTATTATGACAATTTATATTTAAACTTGGCAAGATGTCATGCTATGTGTGACTTATACTACAAATAAATTCTAATTTTATAAATAAACTCACGGAGAATAATTTAATTGTAAGATCCACGACCTGAGTTATGGTTTATAGTTAGAACTGGTCTGTTCGACTGTTATTTTCAATTGAGTCAGTTTTAGAACACGTGTGCTGAGCCGAGGCTGGTCCTGTGTTATGAGCCATGAGGGTCATGTGTACCTAAGTATATGCTGATAATGTCACTAAGGTAGGAAGAGAATGAGTTTTCAGAGTATACGAGAGTGTGCTAATTTTTTATTATTTATAATAGACCATAGAATTACAATTATATCGTTTATCGCATTAGTTACTTTTTTGGGTGGGTTAGTTGGTTTAGAGCATGTCATTCGGGTTAGGACATAATTATTTTATTTTGTGGTATTTTATTATATTTTATTTTTGTATTGTTTGGAATTTATTTATTATTGTTGGCTAGAGTTGGGACCGAATCAAGTTTTATTTACAAAACTATCCTAGTGGGCTTCTGACCTTTCTTCCCCTGTTTCTCCCCAAACCCAACCACCTTCCCTCTCCTGACGTCGCCGCTGCTGGTGACCACCATCACTGACCCTTTCCCTCTACCCTCCTTCCTTTCCTCCTATTTTCCATTGGAGGCCGACCACCCACCTGCCCTAGCCGATGCCTTCCTCTGTCTTCTTGGAGGGCCCCCGCTACCTCCCTCATCCTAGCAAGCCTCCTCCCTGGCCAAGACTTCCTCTCTTCTACTACCCTTCCTTCATCACTTCGTCCTTTCTTCCGCTTCCTGCCATGCTAGTCAACCGCCTTCCTCGCCCTCATGCAGCCGCCGGTTTGCCCTATTTAATGATAATTCGAATTACTTGATTATGAAATTAATTATGATACGGATGATGTTAGAAATTGTGATAATTGTGTAGAAGTATTATAACTATATTAGTTAATTACTAGTGATTAAGAAGATAATTCATAATAGAAATTGGATGCAAAATAGCATAATTAGGAATAGTAAACTTAACATGGATAAAATATCATAATTAGGATTATTGAGCCAATTAATAATCAATAGGGTTGCTTATCTACTCGAATGAGGATTGAGGTGAAATTATGATAAGTTCAAGAATTGTAACGGTCACCTAGTTAGAAGTAATGACCAGACAAATTTTAAGTTGTTAGTTGTTCATTTAATTCATTTGTTGATTGTTTGATATAGAGTAGCATGGGTGTAAGTGTGTAGCTTTGTATGAGTAGGTGCGGAGTAAAAGCTCGTTGCCTTCGCACGCGGCCTTGCTTGGAGCTTCTACCAGATTTTTTTAGGATTTGTTCCCTATATTTTTGCTTTATACTATTGTTGTTTGCTTTATTGTTGCAAGACGTGTTAGGTTTGCTTTATTGCTTCAGGACATGTTAAGTGATATTTTATTGGAACCCACTTAACACGGGTCATTTAGACAACACTTTTCTGAATTAATAACCCTTAATGATGAGATCTCTTGATTCTATTCTTGAAAACAAAATCTGCCTCGAGCTGCCTTCGGGTCAATGATATAAATCCCTTCACAGGCCTATATGTTGGAATGTTCCAACTTGATGTGGCTCTCACCATATATATAGTTCATATATTATAATCTAAACATATTAATTAGTTGTACAATTAAGGATAACTACAGTAGGGTGGTTATTCTTATAACCTATTGATTGGAGAAGTTAAATACAATGTTTTTCTTTCGGGTCCCTGATTGGGGCATTTTTTTTTTTCTATCTGCCATCACCTTAGAAGTAGACATATCCAAAGATCTCAAAATACCAATTGTGAAAATCTATTTTGACAGGAGGTATGATTTGTTTATTGTTATAAATATATTTATGTTTGATATATATTTGGTATCAGAACATTCATCGGTAGAATTTTTCTTCTCTAAAATTTTTTTCGGTGAAATTTGTCTCTCCATTTCATACCATTATTGTAATGATTTTGCAATGGATACTTCTCATTTTTCAATTTGTATGACGACAATATTAATAATTGCCGTCAAACTACCAAAAAGAAACGATAAGAAAGAAAGTGGAAACCATTTACATAGGGTTAATTCAATTGATTCATGTGTTATTTTATGTGAGCATAACGTTTATAATGTCTATAACCCAATGTTAATGTCAAATCAAAAAAAATGCTTCCAAGAACGAACCCAAGGAAGAAGACAGCTTCCGTTTTTGGCCGTTATGCCTTATTAAGGGCTGCTCGTTTCATTAATACCAAAATAGGAGCTGTATGTTACATTAATATCAAATAAGGGCTAAAAATGCTTTTTAATCCCAAGAGGAAGTCATATTGCTAAAAATTTCCAATAAAGGGTTGATTAAATTATAATAAATTAAAATAATGACCTTAAATAAGCTAGATTGTTTAGTCATTTTAGGCTTTATTCTTATTTTGTGCGTCCAAAAATATATAATGGTCACTTATTTAAGACCGTGGTTACAAAAATCAGAATCGGAGTCGAAATCGGTTTTCGAAAGAGTCAGAATCGGAATCGAAATCGGTCTAAATCGGACATGATTCGGTTCAGTTGAATCGGCCTAAATCGGTCCTATACAAAAATTTCAACTTAATTAAAATTAGTGTGTTATTAGTACATAATATGTCATTCTGATGTAATTTTCATGTTATAATGTGTATTATATTTTATGATATTTTTTTGGAATTTTTTTAAATTATTTGGAGTTAGTTATTATTTTTGACTCGTGTTGGAGTTAGTTAAATTGAATGCCGCTTATATTTCATCCCTTGTTCTCCCGTGCCGCCCCGCCCTGCCGCAGCCACCGCACCGCCCCGTCACGCCCCCTCACCCCTTGTCCCACCCCATCGCCGCCTTCGCCACCTTATTGCCCCGTCGCCCGCCCTCCTCGCCTTCCGCTGTGCCGTGCCACCCCGAAACCGCCCTCTCAACTCACCGTCACTGGCCCGTCCCATGCTATCGTTGCCCCCAAGCTCTGGCCCCGCCGCCTGCCCCCCCCCCCCCCCGGTCACCCGTCGCCGCCCTTGCCGCCTCCCCACCGCCGGCTGGAATCGGCCAATTCGCAGACCGATTCGTAGACAAATTCGAGCCCAGCCAATTCATGTTATTTTTTAAATCGGATCGCTGCAGATCCGATTTAAATAGGCTGATTCCGAGTGGAATCGGCCGAGTTATGCAACTATGTTTAAGACCGAATTTTAAGTTATATTTTAAAACCCATGTTCTGGTTTAATTAATGAGTAATTGTGGGAAATTTTTATGTGACTGATTTAGTGAATAAATAAACCATCCAACAAACAAATATAATGGGCAGTTCAACAATTATTTATGTGTCCGTCCATGTACATTGTGCTCTATCAATAATCGATCTAATCAATTTTTAAAGACAATACATAGTTTGGTTATAGACATGAACATTGACCGAACTATTTTTGTTCATATAATTGTATATACACCAACTTAATTATATTTGGACATTAAAATTTACATGTTCATGAATTATTTAGGGTGTTCAAGTAATGTCCAAGTAGTCCATATGATGTCACGGCCTGTCCAAACATAATTGTGAGATGCTCATTTATTATTGTACATGGGATTAAGTGTTCATATACAAATTTTGGGTTATTTATGTCTTTATATATGTCATGCATATGCACGTGAAATATTTGAACATGGCATGATGGTTCAAATATATTATGTTGATGTTAAGTTATCAGTGTAATTTAAATTAATTGAAGAGTAGCTACAACATCTTTAATAAAGATTAAATATACATAAATTGAAATATAAATCACATATGGATTTTAATATATCAAATTCTAATTAAACATTGTGATTATGATAGCTTTACCCCATCAGGAGGTTATTATGACTATTTTGTTTAATTAGGATGAAATTGTAAGTATTTATGTTTCTTAATTTGCTTATAGGCATTGAGAGATATTTAATATTTTTTCTAGTTTCATTTTTGAAATAGTACATGAATCTATTTTGTATTAAAGTCTTTGCCCATGGGTAGATTTTAATGACATATTGATTCATTTTAGTATGCTTGTATATAATTGTAGTGATAGTATATAATGTGCCTAAATATTTATAATAGTAAGCATTATTATATGTTTCTTGCAGCTATTTCATCTTTGAGAATTTCTAATGATAAATCTCCGGTTCCCTATAACAACCCGATTTTGGTTCACCCAAGAACCGAATCAAAAATATTACGAACGAGACAAGTCATGTTTAAAATTGTTGGTCGAAAATACTCGACCGATAAAATTCATTGAAGCAACCTTCTTGGTGTTATGAGAATGGAAGATATTATAAAATATGAATTAAAACACATCAAATATAAATAAAAGAGAGCAAGTAACTAATTTCGTCGAGCTCAAGTGTGTATAGCATTTATTAGTCCTCCCACCAAAGTCGACTAAGGATTTGCAAGACCTACATATATTACATAAAAACGTCAGTTATAAGTGTTACTGGTCTAAAAAATATTGACTCGAGTCTTGAGCGAGTCAAGTTTTTATTACGAAATGATTTTCAATTTTATTTTGTAATATTAACTCGACTCGGGAACAAATCAAGTTTTTAATACAAAATTATTTTCTTTTTTTACATTTATTTCGTAATAGTGGCTCGAGTTGGGAGCGAGTTAAGTTGTTATTGCAAAATTGCCATCACCTTCAACCTCCCTTGTTTCTCCCCTACCAATGATCC